>APFE031255717.1:27802-55558 GCA_000404065.3 Pinus taeda | reverse complement strand
CAGCCTCTGTTTGTGTCTGATTGTCGACCATCAACTGCTCATCATCTGATATGTCAGACCCTGGAACATCTTCTGCTTCAGCCTCCTTGGACTCTATATGTTTATTAGTGGAAATATCATGTAATGTAATTTTCTTCTTTTTATACCAGAGCTTCAGGAATTTCTTCTATACATTAATATTGACAGTACCTACCAATTCCATCCAAGGATATCCCAAAACAACATCCACATTATCCATATCTAAAGTATAAAAATCACCATGCAACACATACTTATCCATAGAAAGCTTCAAATCCTTATAAATTTGAAGATCCTCATCATCAACCTGTGTATTTTCAATTTGCTTTGCTGGAACTTGCAATTTGTTTGCCAAATTAACATTGATGAAATTATGTTTGCAACTAGGATTTATGGAAACAATGATCTTCTCTTTCTGAATCAATCCATGAACCTGCAATAAGGATATACCAGTAGGAAATAGCCCCACATGTTTCTCCTTATCTTGTTTTCTGGCATGAGACCATCTGTTTAAAAGTAATTTTTCAAATTCTTCATCGGGCATGTTGGAACATTTCTGTTGGTTAAGTAATCCCCACCATGTGGCCGCCTCATCTCTAAATTGCGCTATTACCCACCATTTCCAACCGTTGTTCCATAACCACTTCTGTTCTTTTATGTATTCTTCAATAGTAGGACCATTATATTTTCCTGTAAATAATAGAACCTTGCTAGAATCCATGAATGGTTTGGAAAAAAATTCACTTACTTGGTGAAAATTTGAAAATGTCACAGTTTCGTCAATATTGCTCAGAATCTCTATTATAACCTGTTTTTGGAAATGTAACAACCATTCTGCATCTGCCCCTGTGATAGAAATCCTGATCCAAGCACTAAAATTCCAGATATGCGCTGCTACTCTCCCGCGGTCACCCAAAATTTCTGAAAAAAGTGCTGATTTTAAATCAGCGATATCTCCCTCATCCGGAATCCGATTCAACTGATTTTTTTTTTGAAATTATGTGTTTTTTCACAAAGATTCCAGATCTACAATTAGATCTTGCAGATCTTGTACCATAATGTCCAGATCTGCGCCGCAAACGCGCTGCCCTGAAAATTTAGCTGCAACCCCACTGATTTTTAGATCAGCGATATCTCCTTCATCCGGACTCCGATTTGACTGACTTTTTTTTTTTGGAATCGGGTATTTTTTCACATGGAATTTAGATCTGCAATTATATTTTGTAGATCTTGCACCAAAATGTACAGATCTAATCTGCAAACTCGCCGTCCCCGAAATCCTACAAAAAAAAAAAAAAAATCTCCACTTTGGCCCAAGAAAGTGCTCTGATACCACTTGTTGTAGCTCTAAACAAGAAATATTATATGATAATATAAATAACCCAAGAATAACAAGATCTAAATAGATAGAAATGTTTTTTTATTATCAAAACCCTTATGGTAGGCAACACCATACATTCACTCCTTAAGGAAGGAGAATACTCCACAAGCCATATGCATGTTCATACAAGAATACTTCTCTTCATATCCCTCCATGTGGAGTCTCTAGCCTCTATATAGGCCTCATACATACAATACCATGCATCATTACCATGGTTTCCTCATACCATCAACTAATACCATGGGCCCCTTACATTATTATTAACTACTTGTGGTCCCTTATATGACATGGGTTAACCACCTTATTTATTACTATGGCCCATCCCATTATTACATTATTACCTTGAGTACCTCCCTCGGTACCCCATATTACCCCCCCAGGTATATAACACATTTCCTTTCCAAATTACCTCTAACACAACCAGTCGCACATGATGGACATGTTGGTTTCCCTTAGGTGAGGACAAGAATGACTAAAAGAGTAGTTAGATAACTTGGAAGGATGGATGGCACATATGGGTGCACACGTCCATGAGATTTCAAGCTTGAAACAAAGAAAAATTATGCTTGAGGGTGGTTCCATTATTACACAAGATTGAAACAGAGAAAATTGTGCTTGAGAGTGGTTTCATTTTTATATAAGCTTGAAACAGAGAAAAATGTGCTTGAGAGTGGTTTTCGTGCCCCCAGCATAATGACTACAAGAGCACATCCCCCCAAAGATTCATTTCATTCACTTAAGTAGACTACTGGTTACTAATAGGTGGGTGAAATGAAGGTTCATTTACGAGATCAGATGAAAAAATCCACTGAATTAGGGGAGGATTTGTTTCATTTTTTAACAAGCTTGACATAGGAAAAGAACTATGCTCATATAACCTGTTTCATTTTTTAATGAGGTTGACATAGGAAAACAACCATCCTCATGAGGACCTGTTTCATTTTTTAACGAGGTTGACACAGTAAAAGAGTTATGCTCATCAGGCATGTTTCATTTTTTAATGAGGTCGACACAGGAAAATAACTATCCTCATGAGACCTATTTCATTTTTTAGTGAGGTTGACATAGGAAAAGAATTATCCTCATAAGGATCTATTCATGGCTTCCATATCAAGGGACACCCCTTGATCATGGCTTCCAAAAGGTCTTCATCAGATGGAAGAATAGTTCCCTAGAAGGAACACATGACAAGGGGATCAATAGGGAGAAGAAAATCATATTCAAATTCCCCCATTGAATTTTTGACCATGTTAGTTACCAAATCTAAGTCAAAAGAAGTCAAGCAGATAGTGAGAGGCTCGCTTGCATCACTAACTGAAAACATGGGATTGGTTCCCACACCATTAACCCGTGGCGGGGTAGGTACCACTTCCATAAAAGGAACATTCATGGGTGTCATATGACTGGTAGTCAAAGCAAGATCAACGTATGAAAGCTAATCAACCATCACAATGTTTCCATTGTGAGGGAAGGACATCACACGAAAGAGTGTCGATACGACAACTTTCACGGCATAAACATAGTCTCGCCCAAGGAGAAAATTAAAATCCAAGGTCCCTTGGACTACCATAAGATTGATGCAAATAGTTTTACCTTCCAGAGTAATAGGTAACTTAGGAAGGATCCCTAAAGGTTCACTAATGGTTATGTTAAAATCTAACAGATTCTGTGTAACAAAAACAAGTTGAGGGGAACCCAAAGCTTGCCAAGCATTCGAGGATAAAATACTGATAGAAGCACCTTCATCTACATTTGTGTGATGCACATTCTTACCATAAGCCTTCACAATGATTTGGAGAGGGGTGGAAGAAGGAAGACTAGGTTCTGTCAGTCTACTCTAATCAAAAGAAATGGCCTCAGTACTTGGATGGGGTTCAATGGAAACAGTTGAAATGCCCCCATGTGTAGAAGAATCTAAGGTAACATGAAGAACCCGAGCAATATTAAGTTCACTCTCTAAAGGGAGAGAGGGATCAATTGAAAACGGAATTGATTCGACCACTTGATCAACAAATAGTCCATCAACCTGAGTGATACACGTTTCACTCTCCAATGGAAGACTGGGATTGACTATACTTGAATTTAGATCAATCACTTCGCCAACTAATGGCAGGGGGGGAGAAAGTTTGTGGTAATTAGTTGGAAGTTGTTGTTGTGAAACAATAAGTTTTTCCAACAATTTTGAGGCTTCATCCATGTGAGGGCAAAGGTGACTACGATGAGTCCCTTTGCATAACTTACAAGGAAACATAACTTTAAGATTTTCCCATGAACCTCACAATCACTGGTTGATGGATCAATAGTAAGTTGATGATAAATATTTGACCATACTTCCAAATCCTTAGGAATACCAGGACAATTAATAAGGAAGTGGTAACTCTTACAAAGCTTGCAAGGCTATTTGGGCTCACGATGCATTTTAGAAGTTTCCTCAACATTACCAATACTTACAGGCATGGTTGGTTGGTTGACATCTTTTTTATCTGGCTTCTTCTTCTTCTTCCCTTTCTTCTTCTTCTTAGTCACTTGGTTACTAGCATCAAGGATTTTACCAAGTGAAGAGGAGAAAAGGGAGGAGGAAATGTTGGATGAAGAAGGGAAAGGGTCAACAATAGGTTGGTGATGTTGAGATGGAAAACTCGGTTAAGGTGAAAAACTCGGTTGAGCTGGTACAATTGGAGTATTTGGAATTAAAGAAGTTCAGAATATCCATACAGGTAAATCTATCGTGAATTCAGGAAGTGATAATGTAGCCATATAAGGAGGACCAACATTTGAAAAATCAGGAAAAGGATTAGGATTCCTGTTAAAAGGAAGGTCTTTATTAGTAACTTCTAACATTGTTTTCTTTAGATTCAATCCAAATAAAGTTTTATTATTAAAATTAAATAATATTCACAATCCACACCTAAGGTCTTGTAAAAAGTAAAAACAAACAAGGTAACACACGCTAAAAAATCTAGGGATTCAAACCATACAAACTGACTTTTCCGAGAGATCAATAATTACTAGTTGGTGATGAAATCCAACACTACAGAGATAAAAGTGAAAATTTTTATAGATATGAGCGTTTGGAACCAGTTACCTTGACAACTTGCTTAATGAAACAGTCTGGTGCAAGTAACTTCACGTATGCCATCTCGAGCGAGGATTACCCTCCAAAAAGTCCAAGTGAGTCTAGCCAACGTTTGTTTTAGGTACAGCAAGACCTTCCCTTTGTTGTCACCTTAGGTAGAGCCTAAGGATTATGGTCACTAAGTTTACCAACTACAACAATCTTACATGGGGGGTAGTCGTAAATCAGACATACACGCAAGGGCAGAGTAACAAAGCTCAATCCCCTTGAAATCTCCTCAACATGGTTAATTGGAGGTTTACTTTCAAGTGACCCCAATTACCTTTCAACACTGTTGTAATACATGCAAATCACTTTTTTCATAACCAATGAAGTGGGTACGGTCACTTCGCCAAATATAGCATGATCTTGTGCTTAACTCATGTATAAGAAGAGCTTCCTAGAGAAAAATTGAAATAATTGGATTTGTCTCCCTAACTCAAGATTCTATTGTTTGTTTGTAGCTTCAGAAAGCTTACCTCCTTCCCTATTCCAAAGCCCTACAACCTAATATACTATAGGTGGAAAGAGCCCTAAAAATAATAAAAATCCCAGATGAATTTTATTAACGTTGTTTTATTAAGTTGTTAGTTACTCAAGGGTAAATGGAAGCGAAACTGATGGTATTATGACTTGACTCAAAACTCTAATGCATCAAATATGAAATTTGTAATCTCTTCATTTCGATGACTTCTAGTTAGAGTAAGTAAAGAGGTTCTTCTTTAAAATATTAACTCCAAAATGTACCACTTCTAATTTTCAATGCAATTCAAAACTCTAAGTTGACAACCACGCAATGTAATCTATGCATAACTGCTTGAAAACTATGCAAATGTAATCTATGCACAATTTCCGTGAACACTATGCAAATGTAATCTATGCACAATTTTCGTTCATGAAATGAGAATTCTAACCATGAAAATGTAATGTATGCAAGAGAACTCTTCAAAACAAACACAACATGATTCCAAAGAAGCAACAAAATAACAAGGCTTTCCTTTCACTAATACATCTAAAGAACCAATTAGGTGTAAGTAAAGGAAATCAAGTGAAAATTCCAAAGATAAAAAAAAAAAATAATGACACCCAAAGGTGATTTAACAGTCAGACACTACTCATCCCCTCTGGCAAATGAGGGGGAATTTCTTTTGCAAAAATGAAAGCAAAAATATGCAAAAATTGTTAAGAAACTTAGACAAATGCTTGAGCAATGACCAAAGGAATTCAAATTCAAAACACCCAATGAAATATTTAAAATGAAAAATGAATGAATGAATGTTATGAAATCAACGATTAAAGTGTAATTTTGATTAAACTTCAGTACTGAAACAAAAATGACTTGTGTTTTCAATGCAGCACAAGAAGCACATCTCATCAAAACATTGATTCTTAATAAACCCAAATTTGTGATTAGAAAAAGAAATTCATCACAAATAAGCAAGATTGATAATGGATCTGGTGTATTTGACAGAAAAAGACATGAATACAGTGATTTTGAGGACAACCTATCTCTTTTTGATCAATCAACAAACAAGCCAAACAAAACCCTAATCAATTTTGAAAAAAGGATTAATTCCCAAAAATACCTCACAAAGCACTCAAACAGGTTCAAGAAAGGTATGGACGGTCAAAACAAATATGATGACACTTTCAGAAATCAAAATTCAGACTTTGGGTAGAAGAAAACCTAATTTTTCAAAAATTTCTAGGAACTGCGCAATTAAGCAGTCTAAATTAGTGTGCATGAGCAAGTTGCTTAACGCAGAAATTGTGTAGATGTGCGCTTTGTGTATGAACAGAAATCCAACAGGTCTGGGAAATCCAAGAAAAATAAAAAAGAAAGCAATCAAACCAAAATGATCTGAAATATCATAAATTTGCTAAGACTTATGTCTAGCTAAACAAAGAAGATCAGAAAGCAAAACCAAGAAAAGAGAAGAGAAACTTAACGTTCACTAGTATGGTCGCCAATTTGTTAGGCGGATAAATCCCTCTTGCTAACAATAATGATCTGCCTAGATCCTAGATAAAAACTAGAAACAAACAGACAATTGAAATGACTCTTTCCCTAAGTTTAGCTCATTTGAATTATAGATATCAAAGATGGTAAACGAGTCTCTTACCTGTTCGCGAAATGCTTGATGAATATCCCTTGTTGTGTCTTGATGCAACCTCTCAATGCTTGATAAAACCTGCAACCATAAGCATAAGAAGGATCAAAAGCATATGCAACATAATAATTCAAATAAACTTAACCTAATGATCAAGGAGATTAGGAATTAAAATTGCTTTAATGAACATCTAAAGAATTATAGGCCATTCATCATTCTGATAATACAATTCAATGGGGAAAAACATTCATTTGTATTAATCAAAGATAAAGAAGAGCCTTACAACCTTTGCCTTGATGTAGTGGGGTTCCTCCCAAATGCATCCAATCTCCTCCTTAGATGATAAGCTTTCCACTCTCAAACTAGCAGCATAAGTTTATCTTCTTTGAGTTCTGACCCCCTCAACCTGTCTGCCCTCTAGTCATTTTATAGGCCAAGAGGAAGAAGTTTCAGATCCAAAAGAGGAGGGTGAGGTCTTCTAATTGAGGGATTAGGGTTCCTTCAGGAAAGGGATTAAGATGCATCATCTGAGGGTTATAGCTCGAATAGGCATCACCTGGAAGCTTTCAGTTGGAATATATTCAAACAACTATGTTTTTAGAATGTACTTTTTTATTTTTACTTTCTTTGATTCACTTGCGTGGTCCATAGTGGTAGACAGAGCATAGTTTTGTGTTGTTCTCAGGGATAAGTTGAGCGAATGCCTAGAAACTTCTAGTGAAAAGCGCGCATGACCTACTTAACAAAGTATACAAGCTATTTTTCCCCAAGTTCTCATCTTCTTCAAGGTATTTTTGGTTGTTTGACCTCTAAAGAAGTTCAATGAAACATGTTCATAGATGTCGAAAAATATGCTTATATCAATTAAATGTCATAGTGACAAAATAATGTGGAACAAGTACCTACTCTACATACTTTTGATACACACATTGAAATAAACTAAAAAATAAATGAAAAATATTTTTCCTCAACAAAAAATACCTTAAAACACCTTAAATGCTCCTGTATGGATATTTAAAAAGTCTCATTATCAAATGCCATAATTAAACTACACACATTAACTTTTACATGTACTACACATTCACTTTTACGTCTAAAAACTTTTACATGTACTACACATTGACTTTTACGTCTAAAATTTGTTAGCACGATTTATGTAAAAACTCATACATATTCAAAATAACCATAAAAATATCCCTATAAATAAATTAAAAAAATATAATTAGTAAATATATAACACAACCTGTTATAATAATATTCATATATTTTGTGACCGAAGCAAGGATGTAAACCACATCCTTCAGGAAAGTGGTTTCCTGGTAAACAAAGACTGCACCAAACAATCCAACAAAAATGCTTTGCTAAAAGGCCATGGCAGCATGTCAGCAGGATCTGGCTATTCATATTATATTATTTATTTTATAATTACGCTTTAGTCTTGATAACGGCTGTAGAGGTTGAAAGATACAGTTTAGTTTTCTGACTGTGCCAATGAAAATAAACTGTTTTAACTTGATGTAACATGCGAAACAAGAAGGAATTAGGAAAGGCTAATTATGATTTTTTATTGCGATTTTTTGAAAGTTTTTTTAATCTAGCAGTAATTTATTGGAATCACAATTTTTGCACAATCAAAGTGTCCTAGGGTTTTTCAGGCCATTGAATACAAATATGCAGTTAAAAAACCATTTTAACTGCAACAAATCAAGATTTAACCTCATATGTAGTTAAAAAACCATTTTAACTGCAACAAATCAAGATTTAACCTCAATTTCTTCCGCCGGATTCCATCACCAGAATCTCCAAAAAGTCGCATTATAGACAACTCCCTTTTTGTTTTCTTGTGTCCTTACATCAATACATATATATTAGATATTTGAATCCTCATCTACCCAGTACGAATAAGTATCAAATTTATTGGGGTGTAATTTTTTTTAGAGATTTGAACTGTTATGGTTAATTTTTTTTAGAGATTTGAACCATTATGGTTTTTGGTAAATCCAAAATTAAGATAAATGTAAATTATGTTTGAATTCAATAATCTTTTATATAAAATTTTATTTAAATGAAGTTTTTAAATATGTGTTTTTATTTTTTTTGATATATTTGGATTATATAATCCAATAAATTATTGAAATTGTAAACTTAAATTTACAATTTCAATAAATGTCTATATTTTAGATAAAATTGATTAAAAAATATATTGAGAAAATTAATTAAAATACTTAGATTAAGTAGTTGGAAGGAGTGACAATAGAACATGACCGTCATTCTAGTGGGTGTAAAAAATCTCAGATTAATGAGGTGATTTTTGAGCTTTTTGAGTCAGAATTCAGTACAAATTTTGGTCAGGTTTTGATGTAAAAGAGAGATCTAAACATGACTTCATTCGAATTCCATGAAGAATTATTTCAGTTTTTTTTTCTAGAATTGAGTGGCATTATTTTTTGTGAGATAAAATGTTTTTTGAAATTTTTTATAACACCTTGATTATGTAGAATTAACAACTTAAAATTATAGAATTGAGGCTTCTGTGATCCATTATAGTTGTAAGAAGAGCTTTGGCGTAAATCACATGAAAAAGACCTTTGTCGACGCGTTTCGTAATTCCCTACATTCGGTGAAAGATCCTATTAACCCCAAGGACTTGAAGGGAGTTTATGTGATTCCTTGCTCTTGTGGGACACCTTATATAGGGGAAACAGGGCGCTCCATCCAGCAGAGAATTTGCGAGCATGTAGCAGACCTGAGACATGGAAGAACAAAGTCCTCAGCCTTAGCAGAACATGTGGACAAGACTAAGCATCATGTCTGCATTGAGGAGGCCAAAGTCATTGCCAGGGTGGATCGGTACCATCATCGCAAGTTAAGGGAAGCTATTGAAATTGAACGAAGACCCATCAATCTCAACCGAGATGATGGTTGGAAGGTAAGTAGAAGTTGGATCCCTGCCCTATCATCTTAGGGTTTCTTCCTTCCCCCTTCGGTTCATCCAGGGTCTTTCTTCGGTTTGATATCGTCTCAATCTTTTCGGTTTTATATTCATTTATCGCTGGCAGCTCCATATTCTGGCCTGTTTAATATGTTCCTCCGGTATTTATTTATGATTAATATTCGGATTTTATGTAGAAATATGTTTTTCTCTTTGATGAGGGCTGGTGAGAGTCCTTTGCTTGCCTTTTATTTTATTCCTTTGGTCATTATTATAGGTATATAGAATTATGATAATTATGTCAATGTTATTCTTATTTATTTAAGTGATTGTTTCTCATTAATCTTTTATTTTCAGCTCTTTTTATCTTTTCCAATTATTTTTCTATCTCAAAATTTATATATATATATTCATAATCTCAGTAAATTAATTGAATTATTTAATTAACATTCACACTTACTTTTCAATCTAACCTCATAAGATGGATATTTTTATTGTAAATTTAATAATCTTATTACATCAAAGGTAAGGGGTATAATTTTACTAACAAATTATCATACCTTTAATAAACATTCATATATAGTTAATTATTAATTTAATAACTTATGACCATTAAATTCATATATTTATTCATTTATTCTTATTTCAACCTAACATCCTATTTTTTCGGAATGTGAAAGGAATTCAAGTAACCATTAGTATTACTATATTAATAACATAAATTTATTTAATTAAATAAATTACTTGTAATACTTTTCATTTTACCTAATTTTACTTATTTCTAGAAATAAAATAATGAGAATTTTAAATTTATTAATTTAATTTTTACCTTGGTCCTAGGGTCAAAAATAGCCGTTTTGTAGCCGTTGGAGTCTCTGCTCTGTCTATTTAACATGCTAGGCCAGATTTGTCTTCAACTCTTGTCCTGACGATGAACCACACTAGTTGGTTCGAAACGCGTCGACAAAGGTCTTTTTCATGTGATTTACCCCGAAGCTCTTCTTACAACTTAAAATTATTGTTTTCCTAATTTTAAACCCGACTTTTAACAAACAAAAAGGAAAAATTGTCCAGAAAAGTGTCAAAAAATGATCCACTAAAATAACGTTCTATGATTTTTGCTTTTCTATTAATATTATATAAATTCAACCATTTAATTTCTTACTTAATTTTAAATAAAATCTATACCTATCTTTAATTCTATTATAGGCTTGGTCTATATTGAAATTGTACTCGAGGTATTTTGATTTTTAAATAAATAAATGAATATTTGATTTCAAGAGAATATTCTTCGTCTAATCCATAATTCAACTATTAATATTAAAATTATTTGAAACAAATTTTCCATTGCAAATAAAATGGTTTATATTTTTCCCACGAAAAACCAGTAATATATTGAAAAATATTTGTCCGGTATGTACTTGCTTTGTCAAAATGAAGTTAAATTTTTTTTAGTGGATTCAATGTCTAACACACAGCATGTGCTTTGGTAATGCTTAGGATTACCGGGGATTATCACTAGTTGTCATCACTAGCAACCATGTTTTTAAAAAATAAAAATTCTTATTAATCTTTTTTAAAATAATTTAGATTGGTGTTATGATAAATTAGAAAAAACAATGTTATGTATAAGGTGGGTTCTGATTGTCATTTTTTCTTTTCATCGCCACATTCTGTCAAATTGCAAGTCAAGGAAGGTGCATGAATGGTTCTAACACATGGAGGGTGAAGTGAGTGTGCCCCTTGGAAACTTGTGAAAGCACATAGCTAAGAAGGGAACACACAAGCAAAGATGCATCACAAACTGGAAAGCAAGAAAGCTAGCAATCCAAAGTGATGGTTAAACAAACAACACATTTTAGTAAGATTCATACATACATATACAGAAAGAGTCTATACACACATGCATAAGTAAACAAACACATATCATTAGAGTAAACAAGTTAGCTGAAATACAATAACAACATATGCATGAAACGTTTTGGCTTTGTTATATTAAGAAGTGAAAGTTCCAATCATACAGTACAACCATGACCAACCACTAGCCCCGATAGCAAAACGTTACACTCATTGCCACCTGCTCCTCCAAATCGATGTACTAGCTCTACACAGTGGAGAAGCCAAGGCTCGTTACAATACTCTCCAAAATTTCTCTAAGATACTCCTATCGGAAGCTTGGCTGACCAAAAGCCTCTACAATGAGTTATGAGGGACTATATATAGCAAATGGTGGGATGACCCCTGACATTCCCCTTCATGATTGTTCATTTACCCTCATGACTCTTCAACTACTCTATGACTATTACATTCAACTCTCGACACTTGAACTTCCACTTGACAAGATGTTACATACAATCTACACATGTACCTATGTGAGACAAAATAGGCTTGAGAAAGCCATGCAAGACATCAATATGACTCAAACAACTATGGGAAGACCGGCTCTTTGACATCCTCATGATGGTCGACAGTGGTGAACTGATGCCAAGCTCGGTAGTCCGCGATGGTGTCTGTGTTTCTGGAACCGAAATCTTGCCTCCATTACATCTGGGTACACTACTCTGGCTCCTCTGTCCAATTCGTCTAATAACATGCACATCATTGTCTTGAGTGCAACCAGACTAGTGACAAACTGAAGCATGGTGTCTGCGTTGATTGCTAAGTTAGCACTGGTGCCTATGTGCATTAACTCGTCAAAGTATGATTCAAGCTCCAATCGGACTTGTGCCTTTGCCTTTGCCTCGGTGAGTGTCCCAATAGATGGGATCGCATGTGCACACATAACAACATCAATTCTTCTGAATACCTGTGCATGGGAAGCTTGCAAACTAGTGATGAGCTGCGGGAGTTCTTCATAGTTCTGGATCTAACTCCAAATGCGTGCCTTCAGCTCAACCGCTCTGGGCTTCATCATCTTGGGCAAGTTTAATGGGGCTCCCTTTTATCTCATTGTCCATGTTTGCATGCGATCTACAACAGCGTGAAAGTCTGACAAGATACATGCTCTCGTAGCACATTACTATTGCCAACTGTTGAGATGGACAACTGCCTTATGCACGGTACCAAATATGGAATACAACGCCTGCATGACTGTCTCAAGGGACATTACTTCGTCCAATATCGTCTTCTTTAACTCTGCTCGGGCGAATGCTGTAACCAGTTCTCCTCCCCTACTTGGTCATCTGTAACTTACCCATTCACTCATAAGAGGCGAACACTCAAGCTAGTGGCTTCGGCATATGCTCTCGTAGCATCGCCCAGTGTTGTTGGATGCTTGCCCACGTCAAATACGATCACTTGTTCCTCAAACTACGTAGGAGATGTGTTGTCATCCAGAGTAGACACTCTGCGCGATTGCACAACTCTATGATGCGGCTCGTCGAATGATATGTTGTGCACCTCTCCTTCCAGATTGTCTCCAAGGATCTCAGTGTCTCCTTGGTCGCTGGGACTTTCTCTGCTTTCAGATTTGGTGAAGCTAGTGGGTCGACCTCTTGGTGGTAAGGCATGAGGTCAATGTCTTGCTCTGAAATAGTAGCTTTTCTCTTCCTCTACACTGTCGACAATCTTCCTCTTGCCTTTGTCACATGTCGGTATGTTTACCTCTATTGCTACTGCTGCTGGTGGTCTCGTAGATGCTGCTTCACATTGCTTTGCTAACCATTCCATAGCGATGTCGACTGGTTCATTGGGCCTGGAGAAGCTATGAAAATATCTCCATGGGTCTTCCTCAACCCAATGACACACCCCGTGGATCCACGTAAACTGTACTCTCACACAGTGATCCTTCACAAATCAATGTGGGTCATACAGATTGAAGCTTCGGATGTCAAAAGGATATTTCTTAAACTCTTCTGTTTTGGCATCCGTATGCTTGAGATTCCGTATCTTGTAGAACCCGACCCGCAATGGAAGAGTGGGCCAAGGTGCCTTCTTCTTGCGGTGCAGCCTAGCTAGAAGTCCTACCGAGATGTGGTATGACACTTCTTGCATGATGAGCTTTTCCATGGAAAACTTTGGCAAAAAATGTGGAGGCTTCTCTGCGTTGTACATCTGTATGAAGGTGTCAGATGGTGAGGCATACCAATCTGCTATGTCGATCAGTGACTCCATTGCTGTCTTCGACATGCAATGTGGATCTTGCTCAAATATCATCTTGTACATCGAGGTGACAAAATGATCTGACAGTTGTGTGATGACTCCTCTGAAGCTACATTTGGAAAGCAATTTACAATAAGTATTGACAGAGGTTTCCATGGTGTCCATGCCCACTTCAAGCCCGGGAACTCCTGACGGGCACAGATTGCATCCAAAATGTAAGCAGACATGTAGATTTTTGCTTGCTGACCTTTGGGTGCTTTTCGAGCTCGTGTTACCTGTTCCTTCAGCCTGTGAGCCAACATGTTGGTCTAGTTGCATGCTTTGCCTTCACTGGCTAGTTGGTCTAATGCAATCACCCAACTCTGCGAGAAGTTCTCTGTGCTCTCTTGGCCATACAAGCGACATGCAAAGATGACCAACTATTGATACGCCTTCTGCATTATCTTCGTCTTGTAAATCTGGTTGGGTGTCATCTTGAATTTAGCTGGCTCTTTCACCCAGTTCTTCAAGATATCCCTAGAGTTGGCATTGCTGTTGGGTATGCTGAAGGGTGTCTCCATGGTGATCACTGGCTTCGGCAAGTGGTACATTTGCTGATAATCCAGTGCCCTTAAGGTAGAAATCTTTGTCCCGTTGACACTGCTCAATATCACCGTCTCGGGCTCAATGTGCAAGATGATCCAATGTATCATGTTAGTGCATAGGAACACGATATACCTGCATGCAATTTGGTACAAGCCGAACTTCTGAATGTTCACATAGACCTGACAGTCTTCGATATCTTCCCCAAATGTGCTTGAGAATGCATCATTGAACTCTTGCCATTTCAGCTTCATGTCTTTGTCTACGATTAGCTTGGTGTCTTCATAGATTGGCAAACTCATAGACACTCGCTCAACTGCTGCTCAAGTTGCACTTCTGTCGGTGTCCTTTGACCCTGGTCTCTTGGAGGCCATTGATCCTGAACTGTTGAGAGAGGGACGGACACCTGCTATATCTGGAGACATGGTGACATGTATGGCAAGAAATATGTTAGCCAAAAACAAAGCAAACTTGAGGGATGACATGCAACATACTCGGGGAATTGTTGGCAAGGATTGCACAATTTACACTGGGAGGTTGGGAGACTGACTGCCAGAATTGTGCAAAAGGTAGTCCAGATTGTTGGGAGGCTGGTTGACTGCTGGAATTGTGCAATGCACAATCCAGACTGGCCTAATGGGTGTTGAGATTGCACAATGCACAATTTCAGCTAGCAAGTGATGTAGGCCCAGGGACTGCACTGTGCAATTTTCTGGGCCAGCAGTCACTGCCTCTCAAAATTGTGCAAAGCAATACTGGAGGGCACTGGCTAGCTAGATTTGTGTATTTTCTGGGAGGAAGGCGGGGCCTTCCCTCCCATAATTGCTCAATGTTGTCCGAGCAAGGCAGAGTGCAAGCCAAGGTTGCCCAGACCTGCGGATGGGCAACTAAATGAGAATGAAGATGTGAATGAATGGTGATACTAAGAGTAAACAAGAGTGAATGATCGTGCATGCAATAATGAATGCAAGATTCAGAAAATGGAACAACATGCATGTGTGTGAAACGAGACGTCAAATCGACGACCGTTTGTGCAAAACAATGTCATGCATGCGATAGTAGTGAGATGCAAACGAAAATTGAAATGGTTCTTGTACCAACTAACATGCATGCAAATGACAACAAGAATTCAGAGAAATCAAGCAGACAACACTCACACAAGCCAAAACACAAAAAGTGACAGAAATGCTGCAAAAGACAAGTTAAGAAGACTTACCCGGAAATAGCTGAGTTGGATGTACTGAAGACTCTTGGATGTGTTGCGGGATGTTAGGGCTCCAAGATCGATGTGAAGAATGAGATTTGAAGCATTGAATAAATAATTTTGAGGCTCATGACACACATGCCACAAATCAAGGAAAAAGCAAAACTTGGAGGAAAGTTTCTAAAACAATCTTTGCATGTAACCTCTAGTTGCTAAAAATAGATCCCTAAAATCTAGGGATGCTTTTTGCATGTCGCTTTTTTCTATTTTGGGAAAGAGCAGCCCATGCATGTAAGTCAAGTTTTCTCAATCCCGCAGGGAACCAGTCAACCTCAAGGCACATGCAACAGCCTGTTTGACTGATAGGGATTGCGCAGTTTATGGGAGGAAGCTGGGCTGGCTGTCCAAAGGGATTGCACAATTTTCTCGGAGGAGTAGCCTACTGCTGCCCAGAATTGCACAATTTCTGGGCTGAGTTGCACTACTAGGCCAAATTACATAATTTTCTATGGGAGATGCTCAACGAGCAGCTGGAATAAGTCCAAAGTGGAAGCCTTTGAGGAGAGTGAGACAAGCTATCATACACAGGCTGGCAAGCTGCTGAAAAACCAATGAAGCTTATGTACTTGACAGTGCAAAACATGATGCTAGGGATGGTTGGTAGGGAGGCTCCAAAACAAAGCTAAGGAAAATTTTTGGAGGGTGGTTGTATCCGCTACAACAGGTGGAATATTTACAAATGATAGCACTTCAACATTTATTGACTATAGGGTTTAATTTTAAGGCCACATAAGAAAGATTTGAAAATTTGAAAGATTAGGGTATAGTTATTAGCGGTTAGGGTTTTGGTTGCATAGCATTTTTAGGATTTGAGTTTATATTTGTTGTTGAAATATTTACCTATATGTCTACTAATATTAACCACATCTATTAATGTGGTTGTACTAGTTAATATTATTAAAAAATACAAGGCATATATATAATTAAAAAAACACTGTTCCCAAAAACCATGAGCAAAAACCATGGGTAGGTCCCCTACCATATTTGTGCATGCCCCCCATACTTGGGTTCATCAAACGATTATTGGGTTTGTATAAAATGAAATGTTTTTGGGGTGCTGCCCCAAACCCCATGAAGCGTGGAAAGAATATTACACACACCCAACAATAAACCATGAAATGCTCTTGTATGGATGTTCAAGAAACTTTCATTATCAAATGCCATTGTCACTTGGGAATACCTATGAAAGACACATTGACTTTTACATCTAGAAAAGTTCTAACTTTATTTGTCTAGAGACTCATGCATGTTCAAAATAACCTTGAAATTATCCATACTTTTGTGCAAGAATAAATAGATTAAAAAATTGTTATACTTAGTGAATACTTGATACAACCTCTTTTAGATAATATATGTCTATATATATAAATTACAAAAACCATACGTAAATATTAACAAAATATTTGATACAATCACGATTTAGCGTTATAAACACCCAAAACAACAATAACAAAAATGATGCTAACCCATTTCAAAAAACAACAAAATTTTAAGTGCTATAAACACCCAAAGCAACAATAACAAAAATGATTCTAACCTATTTAAAAGAAACAACAAAAAATTAATGAACTACATGCATTTATTATCTTTTCCTTTTAGCTTTGAAACAATAATAGAGATGAAATATAAACTGAATTGAGCTTGATTGCAGAATAGTGAAGGGTTGATTGTAGTTTTGACCACAGGTTTGATCCCAGGTCTAAGTTGGTTGCATGTTGTTTATTGAAGGGCCGAATTTGACCAGGTCAAAGTTTGACTATAGATTTGAATTTTGGCTATTTTACCAATGTTGAATTGTTGAAGTTTTTGATTGGGTTTGATCGATATTTGACTTGGATTATTGGCACAAATTTCTAGACAAATTGTTGAGTTGTAAACCTGGGTAAAGAATAATTTCTCCTAAATAAAATTTGTTGGATTTTCTCTTACTGTTGGATTTCCTAGTGTAAAAAATATTTTCTCTATTGTGCATGTCTGTCTTTCTATGACCTTTACTATTTCTACTGCATTTACCATTGATATTTTTTTAAATTTTAATTTCTCAATGATATCAATGGCATAATAATATTGTGTGAAAATCATTAGGAAGTAATTATATAGATGGAAAATAGTATTCTATTATACATCTAGAAGGAAGGAGGAACTTGTTACTTGGTAATGATATTGTGGGCTTTGCCCCTACCTTCGGGAAGAGGTTGTTTGTGTACCACTTATCTTGTATTCTTGGAGTCCGAGTACTCTGGAAACTAGGGTGCAAGGGGTGCCTACTATGCTAATAAGCTCTTGGATGCTAGACGCCATCGCTAATCTGTAGAAGAAATCGCTAATGTTGTGCAACTAGCAGAGCGACAACCCAGGCTCTTGCTGCATGGGGCTTAGAAGAGCTCTCTGAAGAAAATATTTTGTAGCAATATCCTTGATAAGTAATCCAATATGCCCTAGCAATGTGGGTTCTAAGAAGTGCATGATAGACACTTGACCAATGCACCTGTCGACATAATAAATAGAACTTGTTATTAAAATTGACTAATTGCTTTTTAAAATTTGATTGAGGCTTGGGCAAGTAGTTTGGGAAATATGAGGACTACCATGTACGTATTACACATGTGCTCTTGCATAGTCATTTGGATAGTTTGAGGAGGAGATCTCCAGGTGACCTAAAAGTCGTTTATACTTATCTCACCTACACAAACATGAGATTGGAATGATGGGTTTAAAGGCGAGAAATAAGGTGTGTTGGATTCTCAATTTCTAGTTTTTATTAGTTGTATTTGATAGTGAGGTACCCTCATTCTCAAAATTTAGAAAAGAAACTATTTCAGAGTATCAAAATATAGAAAGTCCCAACCCTTATGTGAAAGCACGCGATTTTACGCCCAATCTAGATTGGATTTCTCGATCATGTTTTTTGTTTATGCTTCGAATAGTTATGATCAATGCTATACAACATTCAAATTTTGTATAGAGAGGCCTACATTGCCACACATAGAAAAATAATAAAAATAAATGCATGATTCAGGGACATCTAGGAGTTTGGAAGTCCAGGGAACATGAGCAATAAAACATGTTCAATCATCTAGATATCCGAGTATTCAGGTCTGGATGCTTAAAAAGTTAGAAATTTCATCCAGATGTCTATATCTTTCAGAATTTTTTTATTTTTTTTGTAAATTTTCTTATGTTTTTTTTTTTTCAATTTTTTAAGAAATGATAAGTAAATTAAAAAATCCAAATGTCTAGGAGTCTGGGGTAAAAATCAAATAACAACTCAAAGAAATACTCAAATTCTGAATAAGAATCGAGAAAACATAAAACTTAAAAAAATTAAATAATAAAAATAAATTATGGTTTAGGGACAAGAATCTTGAATAAACAAATCTAGATAAAAGAAAAAAGACTAAACATAAAATGGTATAAAATAATAGTAAGAGCATCAAGTTATTGAAATGATAAAAAGCAGGACATAATTCTATGCCTTCAAATAAAAATAAAAAATCTTTACAAAAGTTGGGTTACATATTTGAGATAATAGTTGGACAAAAATATTTGAAAAAAATACAAAATGTACAAATTTATAATTGTGCCATATACAGTTAAACTTATTTTAAAAAATATGTAATAGAAGACAATCAAATAATCTTACCGAAAATAGGCATGTATGCATAGTAGCATAGTCTCTGCCTCTTTGGTAGTTCTCATTTCATAGTTATTGGTCCATAGAAATGACTGTCAAACTATATTGCTTAGAAATGTAATATTAAAACTTGCACTCTGTCCATGGGTGGCTAAGAAGCAACAAAGTGCCTTGATAGAATCTTCCATACTTTCACTTGATTTCATTGATCTTGAACTTATACATTTATCCTGTTCAGTTTCAAAATGGGTCATTGCATTTGTTTTTGACAACATTGCTTGAGATGTAATTTTTTAAGAAGCACCTAATTATCTTGAAGAGTAAGTTTTCCATCAATACTAAAGACCTTTGCACTACAAGCCTTATAATTGAAAAATTGATCAATAGGTCCTTGAGTCTTCATAGCGGAGCTTCATGACATTGCTCCTTTATGGAATTTCTCTGGTAGGACTGTGTTGTGAGATCTACAACAACCCGTCCACCTCCCCATCCCCCCTCCCCATTTTATTGAAAATAAAATAGGGAACGTTCTAAAATTTTATATTTTTTATATTTGAGGTTTTCATTTTTTTTGTCGATCAAAATTCCTTCATTAGATTTCCATGAAAACAAAGGTTACATAAGATGTCTCTATGACCCCATTTTCCTCATTCCAACCATAATTTTTGGAATTTGGGGATGGAGGATGCCATAGATAAGACTTCACAAACATTATTTTTGCCTGACATAGTAGCCATATAGTGCATGAAAAAAACAAAAAATCTACAGAGACCAATAACAACATATCGAGGGGGATGGGGACAAAGTACAAGAGGAGCTGCAAAATAGCCATCACACTTATGCATATGAAAATCAATATGTTCCACTTGAACTTCCAAATTGCGGAAATGATCTTTTATTCTTCGATGGCTCTAACGAAAAGTAACGAGCTATTCCAACATCTCATTTTACCTAATTTAGATATCTTTCATATATATCATATATATGAGGTTTTCATAAAAAAAAAATGTCTTTCTTTGATTTACTTTTCATTTATTAAAAAACTGAAAAAACAAAAACCTAAAAAAATCTTCAAATGTGAAAAAACAATTCCTAAAAGTTCGAATATATGGATGAAACTTCTAACTTTTTAGGCATCCAAAACTAGATATTTGGATATCATGATTAAACATGTTCCATGGCTCGTGGGCCCCGTACTTTGGGATCTCCTCAGACCACACATTTCATACAAACTTATTTTTATTGTTTTTTTTAGTTTTTCGCTTTATCGATTCTTATTCAGAATCGAGGTATTCTTTGAGTTGTTATTTATTTTTATGTTGAACTCCCAAACATGTAGACTTTACGTGGATCAAACGTTTTAACAAACCTTTATTTTATTATTTTTAAATTATTTTTTATTTTTTGCGAGTTAGTATGACTTACGTGGGTAGTGGGAATTTTGGAGATCTATAATCCTCATAGTCCTGTGGTATGTTTGGAAGTGGAGAATAACATAATCTTTAGAGACAGGAGAGAGTCTTTTATGGATATTTTACAAAATATTGTTTCTCTCTATGAATTTCTTTCAACAACAAATCAAAAAAGGAAAAATGTCAACTAGATAGGGCACGGAGATGTTCCCTCAGGAAATCCTAGGGCTTTTTTTGATGGTGCTGCCTAGCTCAATCCCTGTGGGTGTGGGGTTCATATTATCATGGACGAGGGCCTCCATTACCTCATTTCATGGAATGGAGGAAAGGGATCTAATAGCATGCCTGAGGCGATGGCTCTCGCGGGGCTTCTTACCTTCTATATCTTTTTTTATATTCCCCTGGTGTCAATCTATGGGGATTCCAAAATAATGGTTGATCATGTTTTGGGAAAATGCCGTATCAGCTGCCCTCATCTTACGGGCTGGATGGATAGAATTATGTTTTTGTGGGGTAAAGTGAATGGGTGTTTCATTCGACACATCTATAGGTCAAAAAATCAGCAAGCTGACTGTTTATCTAAGGAAGGGTTGCTATCTCAAATAGGTATCTGGTCAGTGAAGGTAATTTCTGAAGGGGAATCCTTCCCCATCCAGGATTTCTCCTTCCCAAGGTTTTAATGCTCTGAATATTACATGTGTGCTCTGTCATTTTCGATCCATTTGATATATGTTCCTGTACAGGTATGGTGTATAAATCGATGACTTTATTTGGCCATCTTCCTTTATATCCTAGGCATTTTAGATCAAGTAAATCTTGTATATGGTTATGTGTGTCAGTCCCTAATGTTTCCCCTAATGCATAGGGTGCCCAGTTATGGTCCTGTTTTGCTATAGCTTTCAAAAGCTTTTGAATGTACTATTTGTTTTCTTATATTGCCTCAATATAATACAATACCGTTTTTTCGTTCTGGAAAAAAAAGCAATATATATATATATATATATATATATATATATATATATATATAAACTTTATTTTATTATTTTTAAATTATTTTTTATTTTTTGCGAGTTAGTATGGAGTCTAGGCATTTTTCTAAAATGCCGATCGATTTCAACCCGGACTCTCGGATCACCTAGATTTCAATAAAGATGTTATTAACTATTGTTCTTTGTTTTCGTTATTCAAAATTTTCTTTTATATGCATTTATTTAATAAAGTTTTATTTTCCACCTTACATCTGGGCATTTTTATAAAACATGATATTACTTACACCCTGGATCACACATACATATAGATCTCTCAGGGTATAGTCGTATTTTTCTTATCGTGAAGCAATACAACATAGTGAATTAATAATTCTTTGAAAATGTCTAATGAGTGAGTAGATTTATGCGGAAATGGGTAAAGTATTACATACATAATTGTACTCGATGCTGGCATTCTCTCCATTTTTATGCTTCGCCTGAACATTTATCCATTCAGAACATGCCATGCGATATCTATATTTAAATGCTAGTGATCCATATCCATAGCTTAAAGAAGTATAGATATCTAAAGAAATAGTTACCTAGTCTCCCAAATGATGAATGCTCACCTATTAATTATGCAGTAAATACAATCGAAGAACTAGGACCAATGAAAAAGCTAAGCAACAAGGAGGAGTCTATTTCATACCTAAGAAACTTATGATATGGAAGAGAATATAGATATGATGATATTGTATTATGCTTATCATGTGATTCAATATAGTGAATTAAAAGGTGATTGCTAAAGCATCAATGGAAAATTTTATATTACCCATAAAAAGGGAAGTATAGATGTAATAAAAAGGGTAGTATAGATGTAATTCTAGAACAATATAATTTATTTTGTTTAAACAATTTTACATATGATATAAGAGATTGTCTATTTGATGTTATACAAATTCTATTTCATTTTAGATACATGTCAATAGAATTGTGATAAGGAACAACACAACATTTCATAAATTGTTTAAAACAACATGATGTTGAAGCATAATTATCTTATCAACAGAAATTAAACAGAGATACATTAATAGAAATGCACAATATAAATCACTGAAATGATTAATTGGAAAACATGACAAAATCAACTTCAACTCTAATAATTCTCGAGCAAAATGTGGAGACATATTTTGGATATATTGATTATCGAATTGGGAATTGGCGTGGAGACCTATTTTGGATATATAAGGCTTTGGTCAAAGACAAAAATGAAAATTTATTTTCATTTTAATTCCAATCTACACAGAAACAATTACGACATATTGTTCCATGAGGAAAATCCAGTTGTTGGACATTTTGAGCCACTTTTATTAAAAAAAAAGTTCAACATTAATTGACATATCAAATTTTCTGCTGTATCATATCAAATTTACATAAACTTGGAAAACTTCTCCAAGTTTCTTCATTATCAGATGAATGTGTCCAAATCATTTTATGGAGCTTGAATAAGATGAATATGGAAGGGGAGGTGGGTAAACCAACGGTGCAGCATGGGGAAAGCAGTAAGCAGAATTCTTATTACCCACATGGCTTCCACCTGCTTCATGCAATTCAGATGGATGATAAGTCCCACTAAATGCTGTCATTTGTTGGGGATGGGGCTGGAGCTGATGACTGATGTTGTAGTTTATGCTTTGTATATTTCCCTGCCCTGAGCAGTGAACAAGTCCAGAATTGAAACCACGCTGCTGTGAGTCGTGAACAGGTGCAGAATTGAAACCAGGTTGCTCTGAGTAGTGAATAGGTCCAGCATTAAAACCAGACTGTTGTGAGTAGTAATTTTATTGTTTGGGAAGCAGACGCACGCATAGATTGATGATGCCAGACTGAGGTTTTCCTTTGCTTGTCTTCAAACGATAGCTAAGGAAACGCACAGAATGGGGGTCTCTGTAGCCCTCCAGGGCACCTTAGTCCATCCCACCAGCTTTTTCCCAAAAGATGTTTTACAATAAATGTGTATTGTTACACTGGCTGACGCTTTGGTGTAGAATAATGTTCTCTCGCTCGTACCCAATTCCAGTTGCAGATTGTGATTCCAAATAGGATAGCTCCCACCCTCTGTGTCAATTCGCGTAGATTTACAAGGGCAGTAGGTGGAAGACTAACACATGATAGCACTTCAACCTTTAATGGATTTAGCAGCTAATTTTAAGGTTATTGAAAAAAGATTTTTAAATTTGAAAGATAGGTTTTATTTGGATAACATTTTTAGGATTTAAGTTTATATATGTTGTTGAAAATTTTAACTATGTGCTTATTATTTATATCAACCACATTTATTAATGTGGTTGTGCTAGTTAATATACTTAAAAAATACAATGCGTATATAACTAAAAATAATCTAATTTTAAACACAAGGGGTTGACTTTAGTTAAATTTATGGAAGCACATAAAGTATAACAAATAAAATGATACACAAATTTTGATTATTTTTATTTTTATTTTATATATTTACAATTTTCAAAAGAAATAATTTGAAAAGCTTGATGAGTTGTTTTTAAAATACCAAACGGGTAAGAAAATTTAAATATCTTGATATTGAGGTGAATAGTGACAACCTTGTGATTCAATCTTTTTTTTGTAAGTCAAAATTCTATTCATATGCCAAAAGAGATATACATCCGGAGTAACAAAAAAACAAGTGGCCTCACCCCAACCGGGTTTGTTGACTATTGTTTGCAACATGTAACAAAAATACAAGAAAGAGACTAAGGACATCATCCATAAATGAGAAGGCCACAGACACCAAAAGACAACAAGACATAAGAAAAACCTGACGGCATGCTAAGTCATCCAACATGATGGACGTTGGGTTGTCCGGGGTTATTCCTGGAGGAGGCGGAGGGCGGACGTTGCACCGGACATGCCTCCGAAGTGCGCCATCCATGTCTCCAACTTTTCCATTTTTCTAAAAGATGGTTTTGGCCAGGCCATACCACCACCTATCCAAGGTGGCCACCAGCTAAACGTGCTCCTCCCTTCAGATCCTTTCAGTCAACTCCACTCGATCCAGTAAACTTTGAATTAATTGACGGATTATCGAGATAACAATGTTGAATTACCCGTGGGCTGGGAGTTGAATGTTTACCAGACTCCCAACTGACCTTACCACCACACCACACACCACCACGTCGTTGAGGTTGTTGAGACCACCCTCCATGATGGGTCGCCTACTCACTATCACCACAGCCATCACGTGCTCCAACACCCATTTTCCTGGAGCGACTGACAGTCTTGCCACCCTGGCACGTCCCAGCTACCATCATTCCCAGCTCCACAGATTGAATTTTCATGTCTTGGTCCTTGTGCCCCGCTGAGCCTAACTTGGCATGGAGGGAGGAATGCCTAGGCCAAGGGGAAGGATGCATGTTGAACAGACCAGCAACACCACTACCTATACCCGACTCAAGAGTACCATAGCCACCAAAAACCTTCAAGGCCTTGCCCACTGCAAATCACCAAGATCGCCTCACCTAGATCCTAGACCTCTCATCACCCAAACTACTCCACAGAAAACCACACACAGCAACCCATCTACTACCAGTCCACCAATTGTGCACTCCAAGTTTCCGGCCCTTCAGAGTGCTGAGGGCTTGAGAAAATAGAGATAGAATGGACGGGTTAATCTCACCCTTGGCTGAAGCTCCCCAAGGGGCCTCTCACAGACCACACCAACATACCTCCAGAGTAACTTTTAGGGAGGAAATTCTGCTATCCCCATAGCACACAAGAAAACACTCACTAAGACACAACACACGGCAATTCTCAGTCCAAATGCTTGAGACAGAATATCCCATGCACAACCACCGCTACCCCCAACAACACCACCAACTATATCACCTCTAATAGCCTCCAACAGACCAACAAATTGCACCTTCTAAATTCCAACGTAACTAGAAATACAAACTTATCCAAACCACCTTAGGTCGGACAATGCATGCATAGAAAAGAACGGGGTGTTGCTTTTAGAGAAGAACAATGATAATTTTACACTGCCAAGAATCAAAGGGGAATGTCGATAGTTACCACCTTGCTCTGAAAATCCACCACCATTGCTTTCGTTTGCGAGAAAAATACAAACCAGGAGCACAACACTGAACTGAAATTCCAACACAAAATCCATACCAATGATCCATTCCGCTCCTTAGATATTTTCCATCCATACTCGCTGAGACATTAAGATGTTTCACACGAGCGCCTTTACACCCCCGAATACGTCGGTTTAGACGAGAGGACAGGGAGGTCGGTCCTCCACCCGCATGCTAGTTATTTGCAATCATGGGACTCGGTTTTCCACAAGCTCCCCGATTCTCACCCCCACCGGGGAAGCCTCTCCCTCCTCCACTATCCAACGTAGATCCAACAAGTGGATATTGTGTTAAAGGGGGGTCAATATTGAGTAAGATCTTGACCCTGGTGTTCACTACCCCAATTTACAAGTTTATCCACATCCTTGTTGCCTTCTTGATCAACATGTTCTATGATTACATATTTAAAAGAGGAGAGCCTGGAATAAATATGTTCGCCTATCAATTCCAAACGCCAACTTTTTATTACTTTATTCGGAGGAGATCCTTTTATAAGTCTTTGAAGCATGGCTATAACTATCTGATAATTTCCCATGACTTGCAACTTTCATACCCCATGTTCCCATGCTACCTGTAGTCCTATTTCCAAGACTAGATATTCAGCTACATTATTTGAGGTTTTGTTGCTTGACGTTGCATAAAAATTTACCACTTTCCCCTTATCGTTGCGTATTTTCCCGCAAAGACCGGCTATCCCAGGGTTACCATTGGAGGCCCCATCGAAATTTAGCTTGAGGAAACCTAGTGGGGGGCATGTAAACGAGCTGGAGGAGGCTCCCCTTGACGAGGGGTGACGAGATGGTCTAGGATCAAAAGAATTCAGGTGAAGATCAAGGGCAACCAAAATGGCACGTTCATGCCCCTTCGCTTTCCAGTCCTCATCCGACTAGTGTAAGATAGAAAAAGTTTCTTTGATTTTCTGAAGGAAAGTTTTCCATACACTGATGGGGTGAACGACTTCATATTAGAAGATTGCTATGTTTATGGCTTTCCTTATGTTCCATAGGAAAAATCCTTGCGAGAGGCACCATGCTCTATTAAGAATGGGGTTTTTGAAGAGAGACCACCTTCATATTTCTAATGATTCCCGAAGGCTATTGACCAACTGATCAAAAACTCCAAATACCTCCATGAGACAACCCCATATCTCCAACACCTTTGGAAATAAATTTAAGAGGTGATCAATCATTTCCTCCTCATTGCGGCACAAAGGACACCAAGACAGCCTAAGGAATCCCTTTTTCCAAATTTTCTCCCGCGTGAGAAGTTTACCATGCCCCATTAACCATAAGAAGAACGAGACTTTTGGCCATAATCGAGAGTACCAAATTCTCTTCAAGAGTCGGTTCGTCTCTAGGTACCTTGTAGATGATATAATTGAATAGGCCTCCTTGAGGGAGAACATGCCTTGTGGGATGTGTCCCCATCATAATTTATTTGATTCTCCATTGTTGAGGATAGGGTGTTAACATAGAATCAGAAGGAGGGCATCCCAATCCATCGAGGGATCATGAGCTGGCCAGTTACCAGAAGATTTCCATTCCCACCATTTTGACCCTGGGGATGTTTCTAGCTAGAAATATTTAACATGTTCTGTGCCCAACTGGGAGGTGAATGTTTGAATATTTGCAAATGCCAGATCTTGATCCAATCTAGGACGTGGCATTGAACTCTCATTCCATAATTTAGCTTTACCACCACTCCTAATTTCCTAGAACCTGTATTCCCAAATGAGGCCTTGCTCAACCTTAGCTCGATTCCAGATTGAGGATCCATTTGGTAAGTTCTGATGGAGCTGTAATGGGTCCTGCCAACCCTCTACCTCGTATTTGACTTCCCATATATGATTTCATCACTTAACTGCCTTGGAGCCAATGCCACTAGACCTTTGCGCTGAGGGCTTGGGATAATAGCTTTGGATCTTTGAGACCTAGGCCACCATGGATCTTTGGTTTACACAACTTATTCCAGGCCACGAAGGCCCATTTTTTGTTATATACCTAGGGGGGATAATATGAGGTACCAAGGGAGGTACCCAAGGTAATAATGTAATAATGGGATGGGCCATAGTAATAAATAAGGTGGTTAAC
>APFE031255717.1:0-20788 GCA_000404065.3 Pinus taeda | reverse complement strand
AATAAGGCCCTGGGGCCTTTCTGATATGTCACATATGCTGGAGCATCAACATGCTCGGTCTCATGAATGTCAAACTACTGTGAAGGCCCTCCCTCATCATGGATGATCTCTAGAGGAGGCTGTAGCGCGGAAAAGAAATCCCGGGAGATGAAATCCTCCCAAGCAATACCCTGTTGTGCCAACTGATGCATCACTATGATTTTGATCAATGCATAATGATATATGCTCCTGTGCTGATGTGCCGGGGTCTTCCTCTGTACTAAGGGTACCATCCTCTCTATGTTTCGGCACATGAAAAACGGAATTCTCATCATACGTACCTGTGTGAAATGCATCAACAAACGTACATGGTATGCATAGAGACGTGAAAATCTGCCCTCACAGCTGAAATACCGAATGATGAGTTTCATCAATGGTGCAAACTCATCTTTCAGGTATCTGAAAGGAAAGGCCGTGCTCAAGTGTCTGATATATGTGGGCTTGACGTATGGCTCATAATAATATCTTTCCAACATATGGCGTTTACTCCATTCCTCCCCTACATTTGGTATCCTGGTGGCCTGAGAAATAGTGTCGGGTGACAAAGTGAAATCCACTCCGGCAAGGTTCACATGACCATCCTGTAAGTTAAGGACAAATAGACAGACCAGTTCCCGATGATGCTGAGTTTGTGAGATCATCTCACAATATTGGTAACATGTTAGGCGCCGAAAACAATCCATTGCAAGCGGGCAAGCTTGCAATTGAGCCAAAGAGGTAGGCTCCTCCCTAACATGTTGTCCACTCTTGCCACCCCTGTGATACCTCTGTGGCACATTAGGCACATTGACCTTCGGTGTAGAGTCACTATCATAATCCTGCTCATATAGTGACTCGGTCTCTGACATGTTCTCTAACAACAAGGTGGCTGGAATATATATATTTGCTGATATAAAACTATGTGCCAAAAGTTGACTGTTGACTTTTTGTCTCTTTATCAAAATGCTGTAACCAAGGGGACATAAATGACGGGAATTGTTAGGAAAAGGGAAGCATTAGGGAAATGGGAATAATGGAAATAAAATGAGGAAATTAGGGAAGGGACAAGGGGGATAGAAATGTTTTAGGGTTTTGAAATAAGGTAGGGATCATATGGTTATAGGAGAAGGGAGAGTTTAGGGTTTTGAGAGAGGAAGATGTAGGGTTTGATGAGGGATGATTGGGAAAAATATTTGGGGAATATAGGCAATGGGAAACAAGGGAAAAAGAAACCTTCGCAACAATAATTTTTTAAAACCCTACCGCAAACTTTGCGCTTGAATCCTTATAACAATTTGATGAACATGGAGGGTTTTGTACACTTGGTTTTCATGACAAAGATATGCTAACTTCTTCATATACACCATCAAAAAACAAAATCAAGTCATGATTGCAGTCCTACCTGAGAATTTAGGCATGAGGAGAGGTAATTTGAGTGATTTCTTGGTGAATTGCAGGCATAAACCCTATGCGCCGCGCGCTTTACCCAACACGCCGCACGCTCTGAGTGCGTCGCGCCTGTGTTAAATTACATAGCAAGAGGTGGCTTGATGCGCTGCGCGCCTCTGGTGCACCGCGCGCCTATGCTGATGCGCCGCGCGCCCTGGAGCTGACCCAAATACTCACAAACATGCCACAAACTTGCAGAATCGCCTGTGAATGATGCTCTTAGCTCTCAAAATGTGGAATGGCTTGCAAATGAGGAGAAATGACTTGATATAGCATCCATTTTAATTTTTGCTCTATGAAAACCCAGTTTTCTTATGTTTGGTTGCTGACACTTTTTCAAAATTAATAGGCTCTGACCTTTTTGGTTTCCTTCATAAAATAGGTTGAAATGATGATTTTCTCTGATAATTTTTTGTAGGGATAGCTCTGATATGCTTCAGCAAAGGAGACCAGGGCTGCACTGAACAATTGAAGAACTGAAAATTTTGACAATTTTTACAAAAATGAGGTGGCGACTTGTCTTCAAAACAGAGTTTTGAAGAGAAGTCCTTATTCAGCTGTACAATGGTGAGAATTATTGAAGTGATAATCTATCTAAGACATCCCTCTGGCCTGTTGGTCTTCTAAGACTTTTCAAGACTAAATTAACTCAAACCCTAGACCTAGACCTAAAAATTTAAAATATGACTAAAAATGACTTGTGAAGCTTTATGACTTCTCCTGAACCAGCAGTGATATGCACGAGGGGAATGAATAACACAGACCACTCCATCAGAGTTATGGCATGCCTAACGAAATGCAACTGATGAAAACTGGTGGGACACCTAAAACATGAAATGTGAAAAAGAGCTTTGATCTCTGATGGAGGGATAACTAGACCGACTCTAACAGCCCCCTTGCTATGCTATATAACCCTCTCACCTTTTCCTCTCATGTAGTCCTAGCCCCATACTATTTTCCTCCCTAGTCTACAACCATGGTGTTATTGTGTGTGTGTATATAACTATATATATATATATTAATATTAAGTGTGTGTGTTCACATATTAAATCTACTAGGCTCATTGGCCTTTTAGCACATAGGCTTTATGTCCTAAAGCATACACACTTTGGCCTCAAAACATATCTGCACATTGGCCCATAGGCCCAACACACTTATAAGCACACACGTCCAATATAAATTGGCCCACTAATGTAATGAAAACATGTATAATACATGCAAAGGGTCATACTTGGGTGTTACAAGTTTTACCCAAAATTCAGTCAAAATTTATTAGAATTATAGATTTGAATTATTGAATTTATATGATTTGAGCATCTCAAAACACTACTAAACTCATTTATATATTCAAAAATACAATTTAAATCATAAAAAATTACAATTTTACCAACAAAAAAATACACCCTCAATCATAAAACATTTAAACGCCACTTTACCATTAAAACATATCACATTAATTAACTTTACAATTCATAAGGCAAACACGTTAACACACCAAAAAAAATTGGATGTTTGCTATCTTCATTATTAATCATTATGTATTATGGCATTTTGGGGTACATCATGTTAAACAAAGAATAGCATTTTTTAAGTGCATTTTTGTCCTTCATAGATATTTGTAATGATGACGAGTTTATTCTTGCAAGATATATCTTAATATGTAACATTATAATAAATGATTTATAAGGTTTTTGGTGTTATATTTTAAAAATTATAATTAAATATTTGGAATATATATATTTTATTTATTATATAATATTAATTTATATATAAAAGTTATGTATTTGATTTAAGCTTTACAAAATTTATTTACTATTAATTCCCGTAGTGAATGATCATGCACATTTTTGAACTAGGTTGTATTAAGAACAAAATGAAAATTAGGAAAAGAAATGAAACACGCACATAGAAATATAATGGAGAGCACAATAATATAGTGAAAGCTCAACTTAGATTAATAAATAAGATAACATAATAGTGTAAAACACAAACTATCTAAAATGGTGGTAGCTTATTTTGGAAGAGAGATAGAGAGATAACAACTACACTCATTCAGAAAAAACTATTATAAGAGGTCAAAAGAATGGCCTTTTAACATAACTAAAGAACCCTAGAGGTCTAAAACCTTAATCTTAGAAGATGAAGCACCAAAAGGTTTTTCGGGCCCCAAGGTGGTTAGTTGGCACATCAACTTTCTAAGGGTGAAAATTTTGCATACAATCTCCATTTAGGGTGCACAATAGCTCCTTGGAAATAATTATTTAAGTATTATAACAAATTTTGGAAGGGGATAGAGCATGACTTGGTAACCCCTGACCCTTTGAATTGCTAAAAAAATATTGTTTAGGCCTCAAAATGGCCCCAAAAGTTTTTAGACCCAAAAAACCATTGAAAATTGCCAAGAATATAAGGAATTGTTGAGTCTGAGGAAGAGGTGGATGGTCACTAATATCCACCTGGATTAGTCTTACCCCCTTAAGAATTGTGTCAAGTTACCTCATCAGATGGGGAAACTTTTGTTGAATTTGGAATTTGGTGAGCTACTTTCCTTGGTGAAGAAGTTGCCCTACATTAACAACTTGATAGAGTTTCACATTTGATAGTGGGTATATTTCATATTGGTGTCCATAATATGATCCATAGTAGCATGTTTAATGCAATCATGATTGAGTTTTGAGGGGGCTAGCGTCTTGGTCGCCTATGAGGTGTTCAACAGAGGTGGAAAATATGGTTGAAGTAGTTCCCCATTAAATACTAGGTACACACCAAGGAAATGGGGAATACTCAATTCAAAATCATGTTCACCCATAGCCTTTATGATTGTGTAAGGCCCATATAGGAGTGATTTGAGCTTCCTATGGGAGGTTGTGAGGTGCTCCTTCTATAAATGCAACTACACCTTAGCACCACCCTGAAACTTATGTGGAAATCAATGTTGGTTGTGTTAATGCTTGTACTTGGCATTGGCTTTCCACAAGATATCATAAACGTGTTGTTGGAAGTGTCAGATATGTTCAATAAATTTGGTTTTTCTATCTACCTCAACTTGTCCATGGGAGAACTTTATCAATGAAGATGAAATGGGGCAAGATACATTGATTGGGGCCAATGGTTGGAACCTGCTGTAGCAGCTACAACCACCCTCCAAAATTTTGCCTATGCTTAGATTTTGGAACCTAACCTTCTATTCATGGGAACTTATCTTACATTGTTATCAAGTATTCTTGCTTTCATTGAGACTTATATTTTTCACTTGTGATTTTTTTCACTTGTTTTCGCATTTAACTCATCTTTCTATGTCACAAGCTAACCTCCTAACTTGGTCTTTCAACAGTTTTGGGCTTGCCTCTAAAAACTGTACAATCCTTGAGAAAAATAAGCCTTGATGATGGGAATTGCGCATTTCATATTGTCGGTCATCCTTGAGCTCAAAAAATACACAGTCATGGAAGGGAACCCAGCACTTAGCCCAGAAATTGTGTAATTCCTCACTAAGCTTAGAAACTGCACAGTGCACTGAGCCAGAAAGTTGCCCAGTTCCCCAGAATTGCACAATCATTCGCAGCAGCGTGCACGAAAAGTTTCCCTTGAAAATCAAGAAAAATAAAGGGAAAAAGTATCCCGAGGAAATAGGGATCCATTATTATTTTCCCGAAGGTGGCACATTGTTATTTTTAGAAGTTTCCAACAAATGTCATTTTTTCCTTGATTTTAGATTTGTGCGTCATAAACCCTCATTTGCTCAAATCTAGTTAATCGACACCTCTAGATCTCATTTTCAAATATGATCTTAGAGCTATAGCATTCCTGAGGAGATTAAGGAACCTTCGATGGGGTCGTCATCGCTTTTCTGGGTGAGTTTTTCTTTTGTCGTATTTTTCTTTTTTTCTGCTGCCTTTTTTTGTTTTGCTTGTGTGCGTGTTATTTTTCTTATTTCTCTTCATGGTTTTTGGTGTTTCAACTTATTTTAACTTGTAGAATCATTGTTCTATGTTTTCATTTTCCTTTCACAAGTGTCGCATCGATTTTCCTATGTTTGCACCGATGGTCGTCATTACAACAACTCTCCTCACCTACTTGATTTTCCTTCTGTTTGATCAGTTTTTGCACTTGATCTACATTGATTCCCTCATACTTACTCAATTTTTCACTTTATCTCACATCATCACTCACTTTTTCTCATTTTTCACACTTCCATCGTGCAAATATACACTTTCCTTAGCCAGATCTTGCCTTGCCCAGCTGGGCACTATGTAATCCTAAGGCTCAAGCCACAATATTGGCCTCTAAAACAGCATAGTGCGTAATACAAGCTAGCTCTAACTGTGCACTACGCAGTTCCAGGGGTCAGCATATCACCTTGGCCACTGAGATTGTGCAATGCATAGTCTCTACCCAAGTTGGGACTGCACATTGTGCAATCTCCAGCCTCGGGTTTCATCCTTTGCTACTGGGACTGCGCAGTTCCCACAGGCAGCTAGTTCCTCTTACTGTTGAAAATTACACAATCCCTCTCATCAGAAGCCTGGTTTTCTACTTAATCATGCTAAGTAGATTTCCTAAAGCTAATTTTTACTTTTTGTGAGTGTCCTTTTTATTCCACAAGTACCACACTTGGAAGAACTTATCTCTAGTAGTCTTTGTTACCATGGCACCAAAGAGAGTTGCTTCAAAAGAGACCATTGAAAGCAGTATTGGGGAAGCAGTTGAGTAAGTGTCGATTAACTTGCCAATATATGCTTACACTCAATTGTTTATAGAAAAGGAGTTAACGCTAACATGGAAGCAATTCCATGAATAGTAGCAAAACACAACAATCTGGTACAAGATAAGGGAAAGAAAAAGGTTGCTAGCATAATAGAGGGAGAACAAAGTTGCAGGGTGAAAGCGGGTTCAATCCTTATGAAAGCAGCTTTATCACTAGAAGAAAAGAGGAAGTAGAGCATACAGAGAGCAGAACAGAGGAAAAGAGAAAAGTAAAACTTACATGAAGCAAAATTGAGATTGAAGTAAGCATAATAAGAACTAAAGGAAGAATAAGAGATGAGGAGGAAAGAACAAGAAGACAAGATGAAGCAGGAAGGAGAAGAAAGGCAAGGTGCCATAGAAAAAGAAACAATGCCAATACAGGTTGAAGAGCAAGAATAAAACTGACCAACAGCAGAAGGAGAGAGTGAACAAATGTAGGACTGAGAGCTTTCTTAGTCGATCGAAGATTTGATTGAAGTTATGGACATGGAGTTGGGACTGGAGTTGTAGGATGAAGATATTGATATGATGTTTAGTGCACCACAAGTCATCATTTAGTCTCCACAACCTCCAACCGTAGAGTTATCCCCAAGAAAGCAAGGGGAGATACTTCCCTTTGATGATGATCTGATAATGGATGTGTATAAGCTATGATAAAATCAGCTCTAGGAGAGAATTGTACAAACGTGGAGAATTAATTTTCTAGATGATCATGCATCACCTTCATTCATTAGATAAAGGGTGATAGTGTGGATGCCATTAAGAATCCAAATGCCATTGTCAGAGCCAACATGGCCTTTGTAGGTGCAGCAAGATCAAACACTCAATATTTGACATCCAAGAATAAGCAATTGGCACAGAACTTACAGGCTTCCCAGCGAGAGATAGAACAACTTCATGTAGCAGCAAAGGATGCAGCTTACACACAGGTCTACTTGGGGAAATAAGAGCAGCAGTACTTAGTGAAGTATCAAAACTTGGATAGAACATGTGAACCTCTATGAGGAGCTCATGACCATACATAAGGCGGTTGTATGCTTGCATAACTTGCAGCAGAGCAAGGAATTTTTCAAGACTCTTAGGAATGTGAAATTTTCCATCACCATCATGCATGAATGGATAATGAAATAAAAAAGGGCACCTCTTACTTTGGTAAACAAGATGAATCCACAGGCAAAACTAGAGAAGGCAAGAGCTCGAATGTTGATTCAGAACAACAAGCAGTTTGCCTCGTTCATTGGAAACATTTAGGCTTCATATGTACAGTTGTATAACATTCTGAATTTCATGGTGAGAACCCACAAGATCCCATTAGCAACCTCACTCATCAAAGCTAAGCACAAACATCAAGCTAGGCACAAGATCGAAGATTACTTGGAGCAACTAAGACAGATTTCCATCGAGAAATATTTGGAGTTGAACAAAGAAAACATGGAAAGCTACATTGGTGGTCCTTTCCGAATTAGAACAAGGTTCCTCATGCTTCAGAATGAGTTTGAAACTGTTCCAAATCATTGTACCCAGATTCCATGGAGGCAAGACTCCACTTCCATCCAGACACCATTACGTTGTTTGGGGATGTCATCACACAATACTGAGCTTGGCACCAAGATGTGACCAAGAAGTAGTAAGTGGAGGTTGTTGAGCTAGACTTTTCCCAAACTCTAGCGTCATAGTGTTGTGTCTTGTTAGGATGTCATGTTGTATCTAACCTATTTTGTCTTATTGGGTACAAGTGTAAAATGAAATATTATTTGTAATGATGTTGCAAGTGAAATTCCAAGTGTAAATATTGGAATATGAAGAGTCATGATGTAATGTAATGAATCATTTCATATATAAGATGAAGATTCATGGGGGTAGTCCAAAGGTCACAAAGGGGAGTTGAAGAGTCACCCCCTCTTATTATAAATAGAACCTCATAACTCTTGTAACAAAATTTTGGGAGCCAATATTTTTCCTAGGTTTAGGCTTAGAAGGAGCTTGGGAGTATTGTGAAGAGCCTTGGCTTCTCCATAGTGTAGAGCAATTATACCTCTTTGGAGGAACACTTTTTCTTGACTTTAATGTTCGATTATTGTGGCTAGTGGTCCATCAATGGTGTATGTATGAATGAAACTTTCACTTATAATAATAAAATCAGAGATGACATGCTTTCATGCATATGTTGTGAATATAGTAGGACCATTCTTGTTGTATTTTCAATGTATGTTATTTAACTTACGTGTATGCTTATGAACTATTTCGTTTGCATTTGTATGAATCTTGTTGAATGTGTGTTGTTGTATTAAATTTTAATTCATCACTTTAACTTGTGGACTATTTTGCATCGTAGCTTGTGATGTCATTATGCTCATGTGTTCCTTTCAAGTTATGGACTATTATAGCCTTCCAAGGGGCGCACATCCTTTTCCCTTCGTGTTTTGGAAACTTCATGCATCACACTTGACTCTTCGGAGGGTCACACACTTGCTCTCACCCAAATTTACCATACTTCACTCTACGTGTTTTCTCAAGTCAAGGAATAAAGTTTCCACCCACTCCTGGGACTCCTACTCCAAACGATGTGAGTTCTAGTTGGGAATTCATATAAGGAGATCCCCTTATTTTGGTGGGTCTAGCACCGTCAACATTTCTAGCGCCAGAAGGAGGGCCAAATGACAAGCTTAGCCCTTGAAGTCTATTTTGAATTTTTGCACTCATTTAATGACTTCTTCCACAATCACAACCCTGGCATGTTTTTCCATAAATGTAAGTCTGAAAGTGTCAACGAGATGACTTGTAAACTCTCAAATTTGATGGCGAGGGTGAGACAACCTTATTTGAGCATATTACTTGTTTTCTTGAATTTTGCACAAAGAACATCATCCATTGTGAGGATTTTGGTTGTAGGTTGTTCATCCTCACGTTCAAAGGGCGTGTAAGGCAATGGCGTCACACATTGACCAATGCCTCCATACACTCTTTCAAACATCTTGTCACATAATTGTTTTGCGCTTTTGATATGCATGAATGTAAACATATGTGCAAGAAGATTTTAGAATTGCAAAAATCACCCGATGAATCACTGCATCATTTTCACAATCATTTCATGCTTCTTTGCTTTGAATTTCTGAAAGATGAAGTTAATAGGAATTTCTTATCAGGAAGATTTCAATATCTTGTTCACATTTTAGAAAATTTGCATGAGTTAGAATATTTTGAACCGCTCCCAACATACCTTAGTGTTAGAGCTTCTAAATTTGGGACGGACAAGCGATTTGAATGGAAAATGACATCCACCCATGGTATTCATCCACCCATAGTATTCATCCAGCCATGGAATTTAGCCATGGTATTGTAAGTGCCATCCACCCATGGTATTCATCCACCCATGGTATTTATCCACCCATGGATTTACCCATGCTATTGTAAGTGGCATTCACCCATGGTATTGTAAGTGAAATCCACCCATGGTATTCATTCACCTATGGTATTTACCCACCCATGGAATTTCCCTGTGGTATTTTAACCAAAAAGACTATAAGTAACAAGTCACATTTTGTAAAAGGACAAATTGTCCACCAAAATATAGCTTTTACAGTTATTCTCTATTTTAATAAAAAGTTACTTTGTGGTTTTTTATTGTGTGTTCTCCTTTTTTCTTCTGGAATTTTATTTTTCTTAGATCTTGGGGGCCTCCCCCTGACATCTAGATCAATGGTATCAGATTCAGGTTATGAATCCATGGGAATGAGGGTTTGAAGCATATTTTAGTTTCAAATTTTGTAGAAATATTCAGAAAAAATCATGCAATTACTACAACCTCCAAAGAGAATTCTAGGAGGTGTAAATAGCTCATTTGAAATTATTTAGTTATCTCAAATGGGGTTCTAATAGAATTTGATTTCGTTTCTTGGTTTGAGAGATATTAGCAATTGAAGTTACACATGTGTGGAACATTGCGCGGCCATGCGTACCATGAGTTTATGGAATCATTTTCTCACTCCACAAGTCATGAAATTTTAAGTGTATTATATCAATGGAAATATCTCTTCAATACCTCAAAGGGGTATTTGATGTAATTTTATTTCATCACCTATAGCAGAAGTTATTAGCAAAGTTGTAGCAAGCGGTCTATAATGTGAAAGAATATTTTACAACATCTCATTAGATAGGAGAACCTATAGCACCCATGGCTACTTTTGTTACAAGCCTGCAACACATTTATAGTTTAGGTACATCTTTGGCCTGGCTTGGTTCTATACCCCACCCAGAATCCATGAGTTTTTATATCTAGAGAAGCATTTAGAGTGGGTACCCTTTGGAGGTGTGCCCTCCCACCCCACTTTAGTAGGCACCTACTTCACATTCATCAGTTTCAACATAGCAGCATCTGCCTTGGGTTATTTTGAGACATACCCTCCCACCCTAGGCTATGTAGGCACCTACTACTTCATCAGCAATCAGTATCAAGGTTATGAGTCAACCGCACAAAACCCTTGTCATCGAATTCCATTTGCTAGGTCGCACACTATTCGCATCACAGTTGGTGATAAGCATTACAAGGTATCTATATCCTCGTATCTTCATTTTTCATGTTTATGGGTCATCCACAAACCCACGCTTCATGAAGTTCATTTTCTAGGCTGCACACTGTTAGTATCATAGTTTGTCACAAGAATTAGAAGGTATCTCTATCCTCGAATCTTCATTCATCATGGTTATGGATTAACCACACAAAACCTTTCTCTTCAGTGGATCTTCATATTTAGCAAAGGCTTCTCAGGAGGGAACTTCATGCAATCGGGTGCCATTTCTTCTTAAGGAGGGAGGAATGATCCGAATGGAAAATGGCATCCACCCATGGTATACATCCACCCATGGAATTTACCCATGGTATTGTAAGTTCCATCTGCCCATGGAATTTACCCATGATATTGTAAGTGCCATCCACCCGTGGTATTCATTCACCCATGGTATTTTCCCATGGAATTTACCCATGGTATTGTAAGTTCCATAACCCCATGGAATTTACCCATGATATTGTAAGTGCCATCCACCCGTGGTATTCATTCACCCATGGTATTTTCCCATGGTATTGTAAGTGACATCCACCCATGGTATTCATTCACCCATGGTATTTACCCACCAATGGAATTTACATGTGGTATTGTAACCAAAAAGTCTATAAGTAACACATTGCATTTTGTAAAAGGAAATATTCTCCACCACAATGTGGCTTTTACAGTTATTCTCTATGTTAATAAAAAGTTTCTTTGTGGTTTTTTCTGCTGTGTGTTCTCCTCTTTTATTCTGGCATTTCAATTTTTTTAGATCTTGGGGGCCTCCCTCCAAGATCCGGATCAACAAGGTTGTTGTTCCAAGTGACCCTCTGTCCTCTTCTCATCAAACAACTCTAGTTTTGTGGGTTAAGGTGGGAGATATTCATAATTCATCTGATGATCTACCACCATCTTCTCCCACCCTGCACACAAGTTTGGATTGTGAATTTTATTATTATGATGAAGTGTTATCTCCTCCTCCTCCATCCTTTGGTCCCTCTGATCCTCTAGATTGTGAGTTTTCATGTTCACTTGTTTCAAATCTCTCTTGTGATGTTCACAAGGATCAAGTGTTGGATGGAGTTGGATTTTAGCATCCAACTTTCAATATCATTCACGATGAATGTGGGGGAGTCCATAGTTGAACAAGAATCTGTGACGAAGAATAATTCTCTTCCTTTCGCACCTCTCCTTCATCATCTTGACATTTCCCATGATTTTGTCATTTATGTTGAATCTTGTGAAAAAATAGTTTTTTATAATGTTACTACTTCCGATCGTTCACAAAACATGTGGGATGTCAACGTTTCATCTAGATGTGGAGAGGATGAATATTCTACTCTTGATCTTCCTAATCTCTCATCTTATCTATCTGTTGTGCCTTGCAAAACAACCCCCCATTTCATCTTTATTATTATTCATAAAACCTTTAAGATATGAAATGGGTCCCTTTCAAAATAAAATTGATGTCAATAATCCTTACTTTATGAAATTCCAATAAAACCAAGAAAAGTAATATTCCTTTGAAATATTGGAAATAAAGCAAAAATGTATGCATCAAGCAATCAAAAGGCTAAACCCCGACCCGATAAGGCTATCGGCGATATCGGCCATCGGCATTTCCCTTATACATTAATATTGCGCCCATCGGCCAAAGCCCCGACCCGATATCGGCAATCGGCCATTCTCTTGAACACCATTATCATGCCTATCAATGAAGTCCAGATCCGATAAAGCTATCGGCGATATCGGCCATCGGTGGTTCCCTTCGTATGTCAAGTACTGCTCATAGACACCTCCCCGACCCGATATCAGCAATCGGCCATCGGCATTCCCTTGCCAAAATCTTAAATATGCATAAGCCCCTCCCCGATCCGATATCGGTGATCGGCGATCGGCGTTTTTCCCTTGCCAAAACCTTAATGCACATAAGCCTTCCCTCGACCCGATATCGGCGATCGGCGATCGGTGTCGTTTAAAACATTGTTAAATCTATCCTCATGCCCCTCCCCGATCCGATAAGATAAGGCACAGTTCTCCAAGAAAAGCCGTTAGAATGATGGGAAAGCTCGAATTAATAACAATTAAGGCATAATCATTCCCGCTCGGCCACCGGTACGCCCATTGCATGATTCAAAAGATCTTTAGGCGAATATTGCACTAATAAGCATTTATAAGGTGGCAGGTCCTATACGGCCCCTTAATGAATCCATCCTTTAAAATCTGCCTATAGATCACATCCGCGCTGTTTTAATAAAGGCAAAGTATATCGACGTCTCTTCTTATTTTACCTGCAGATTGCGAGTTTTATTATTATCTCAGTATTACGCCAAGAACCACCCTTCTGTGCAGATTACAGATTTTTCAAAGCATTTCAGGCATTATGGGAAAGAAGCAGAAGAAGGTTGCAGGCGCTGTTGAATCACCATCCATGCCACAACCAATCATGAACAGTAAGAAGGGATTGATATCAGACACAACATGCGCGGGACTCGCCAGAACTACCTGGCAGGGAACTTATGATCTACTAGAAGCCGAGAAGCCTGCGCAAGTGATAGAGGAAGCCACTGCAGATTCCACTAAAAAATCAGAGTGCACTCTCAAGGACATGGCCGACTCTTTCCTACATAGGATAGCGGCAAGAGAGCAAATGCTTCCATACACCGATGCTATCAAATGGGCAATTGAAGAAATTCCTATTAAAGACAGAACCTTCGTTGCAAAAGATGGAAGGATTTTTGGGTCCTTCAAGCCAGAGGATTTGAGGCAAATGTATCATTTGCCTATGCCTGAGAAGGTTTACAATAAGGCATTTCTGGAGAAGTTCGCGAGTGAGAATGAAATTGAGTCTGAGCCTATCAAGGATTGGAGGCAGAATCCAGCTAAACACAAGCACGAAGCCTCTGGTAAGTACTCAGTCGACTCCTTGTGTTCACCCTATTGCTATGCTGCTATAATGATGTGTAGATTATGGGGTCTACACGACTCCACTAATTTTACCATCGAAATGGTTCCCCTCATGGAGGCGGCAATTAACAGTTGGATAATGGATTGGGCCACCATCCTTTCAGATAAGCTCGCCATTGCCATCCAAGAATACAGGAATAAGACCAGGGTTAGTGAAAGGATAATCCCCCCATTTTATTACAGTGCTTATATTCTGGATACCTTGTGTTTTAACTCCGAATTTCCCATTCTCGGTTGGAGGTGGACCGCACAGGACCCCTCCCCCATCCATATTTACCATCGTAAGATGTGGAAGTCGTCTCACAAAACCCACTTGTATAGTATCTGTAATGGTTTCATGATTCCTATTTATTATGCCATTTTTAATAAGCCCATTCCAAGGATTTCTTACTTAGCCTCTTTTGACCTGCCGTCAGTAGGTAGCTGGTTCGGTGAAGAACATTTTACATATGTTAGAGTTTTTGGTAGTGAAGCCAATCCTCATGTCCTTCCCTTTTACGTTCCTGATAAATTGTTAGCCCGAGAAATAGCCTACCAACTCTCAGCTAAGAGTACCACACAGACTCTTAGGAATAAGCAGAAAAGGGGCTGGCCAACTTTTCCTTTCAGATGTGGGGTTTTCACCCTGCATGACTTAAAACATGCAGAAAAGGAAGCCATGAAAATTCAAGCCCTACGTCTTCCTATACTCCAAAACAGAGCATATGACCCCAGGAAATATGCATATGCCGCTCTTGAACATGCCAAATTATCAACATTTGAGCATAAAGAGGACATTTTTTATGATATATTTACCTCAGCAGAATCAATTGGTCAAGCCAGAGAACTGGCTAAGACAAGATATAATGACGAAGGGCTATCTGAATTTAACAGACTCAGGCAGCAGAGGTTGCAAACTCTGCCCCTGGATTTAATAATCCCGACCCAAACGTCATCTTCAAGCGAGCCTGGTAACCAACGTCAGAAAGAACCCCCTGCTACAATGAAAACCAAAGCTAAGGAGCAGGAGGAACAATTAAAGAAAGATCAAGAAGATAGACTGAGAAAAGAGCAGGCAGAGCGTTCAGCTAAAGAAAAAGAAGAACTCTTAAAACGAGAGCAAGCAGAACGCTTAAGGAAGGAAGAGGAAGACAGACTAAGAAAGGAACAGGCAGAAATCCAGCAGAAGGAACAGGAACGGCAAGAGAAGGAGAAACAAGAACCACTGCTCAAGGAGTTGCAATCCAAGCAGAATGCCCCCGATACTAATAAAGGTACCGACACAGACCCCGAGCTGCAAAAGGAATGGCAGCATTTTAGTACCATTATCGGCGGGACTAAGGATTCACAGAATACCGACACTCCAAGAAGCAGCGGCATACAAAAAGAAGGTTCATCCCAGGTTTTAAGTACAACCACCGGCCCACCCAAAAGTATGAATGTAGAGACAATTCCAAAAGGTCCTAGTGACCAAATTACTCTCCTGGTAGAAGACATTCCTCCATTGAACGTCTTCTACAGTCCTAAGCATAGAGCAGTAGTAAAGAGATCAAGGAAAAGGCAGAGGCTTGATCAACCTCCCCTTTTTCCTGACCAACCACTGACGGGCAATGTAGTGTGGAGAGAGAAATTCGATCCCTCTGACGACCTGACCAAGTTGTCACAATATGCGGGAGCCTATTCCGCTGCCACTATTGACAAAGCCTCAGAGGTAGCAGTTCTCTTAAAGACAAAGGACCAGGAGATTTTGAATCTTCAAACGGAATTAGCAGATGTCAGACAGAGGATAATACAAGCTGAGCAGCAATCAACGGGACACCAGCAAGAGACAGTGCGCATCAACAAGCAGCTATCGGAACAACAGAAAATTAATAGCCAATTGATGCAGCAATGGCAGGAGGAGAAACAGTCGATCACTCAGGCAGCCATCCAAAAGCAGAGTGAGTTGACAGAGGCATTGGAGCAGCTTAAGGTAGCGAATGAGCAATCTTTAAAAGCTAAAGATGAATACATTGCTCAAATCACAGCACAGTTGGAAGCCACTAGGGGAGATGCGCAAATAGAAGAATTCAAAAAAGAGGCAATGATAATCAATAAAGCTCTTATATCTCAGGTTAAACTCTTGGCGCAATCCCTTTCTCAGGCAGAACCACTCTGTGAGTTGGCTACGACTGTAGGTGATCAGGTGGAAAAGATAGAGCAGAATAAATCATGCTTGAAGAAAGATATCTCAAGCTTCTTGATGCAAGATCAAAGTCAGTAAAGCAAGCCCATCCACCTCGGAATTGGAATCCATAAAATATATTGTTTACGAAATGGACAGACACAAATTACTAAAAGCAAAGCAGCATCAAAATTGCATTACCTGAATTTGCCGATCTAGAAATGATACTCTATATTGGCCAATATTGTTCCCAATGCACACCTGGCAAAATTACTACTGCATATACATTGGAACAAACAGCTCCCGAGTAAAACAGAACAAGGTTATACCTTAGTTAATTCTTTAGACATGATGCATATTGCTTTCTAATCAAGCCGCATAAACAAAGATTGCTCTCAATGCCTAACCGATGCCATACAATATATGATCCCCGAGATCCAGGACTCCACCTATGCTGCCCAGCTCAGTTCCAGGCTCAACAAACCTCCTGAAGTTGAGCCAATGCTCGCTATTAATCAGCTCAGGTACACAGGAAAGAAGCCAGCAGAGTGATTCATCGCCCAGCTCCTCCGATCGCCAGCAAAATAGGAAATAGAATTTATTGACATCAGATTAGTTAGCTTTTTTGTTTTGATAGATATTTTAGATTAGTATAGTATTTATAGACCCTTTCATGCATTTAGAAAGGGTCGTAAAATTTTGTACAAGACTTAACAGACTGAAGTTTGCACTACTGTGCTTCAGCTTTTATTCTTTTATGAAACTCGACCACCTGCTTTTATTTTAACGGAGAAGTTTCTTGATTCAATTGTGCACTATTGTCGTTGATTCAAAGATTGTTATGCGTTGAAGTAGAGGTCATACATAGCGATTCATATCGGGAGTGGCTTACAATCTAAATGGTACTTTTATCTTTGGTTTGAATTCATTCTGTGTATTTGATTTCACTGTGTAATCGTTTTCTGCTATCATTATCTGTATGCGTGTGTATCAATAGGAAATCTTGTTCATACCACTATTGGATGTTCATATGATGTACCTTATTATTTAATCATGTATGCATTAATGGTATGAACCTTTAAAGTTTTGTAGTATCGCTTTAATCACTGTATCTAACTATTTAGGTACAGTAATCTTGAATGATTTAATATCTTTGTTTTGAGAATGCTGTTATCTATATAATTGTATTTTTAGAATATAGAACATCAAAAGCTACGCTTTAGAAGTTCAATTAGATTCCCGGGATAGTTTATTTGCTTGCATTTCTGTCAATAGTTTTAGTTATTCACCTATCGCTACTATTATTCCCAAAGTATTCATTCATCCCATTTATCTATTGCTGGGAAACTGGTCCCATTATCCCCAGTCGGAGCCACTACACCAAACGGAAAAGGAGCTGCACTAAGGTCCAGACCGGGTGGTTTCCCCCAATGTTGATGCAACGATTTTCGGGGCGTCAACATTTTTGGCGCTAGAAGGAGGGCCAACTATGAATGGCAAGTAAATTAAAAACCACAAGCCATTCCCAGAGTAATTCTCCCTCCGAGTCTCCTATTCATGCTCGATCACGTGCTGGTTCTCCAACGCGCGATCAAGAAGAACAGGAATCAACTACCACTGCTCACACACATCATCCCTCAGAACAATTGAGTCTTGAATCTCCTGAAGTCCAGTCTCTTATCCATAAACTTCAGACATTCTCGATCTCGCCACAAAGATCTGAGGTATCTGAAAGCAGTTCGACTTCGCAGTTCAATCTATCCCATCCACTTACTAGACTACAAAGTGGTAAACTTGGTATCGAACCTATCGAGTTCCCCTTGCCTAAAAGAAAAAGGGCCAAGAAACACACTAAGCAGTCCAATAGTGAGGAATTTTCATCCACATCCTCCATCTCATCCCCTCATCTGCAAAGTCGACCACCCACTCCTCCACTGCATATTGTTGTCCACCAGGGAACACAAGCCTCAACATCTCAATCGGCTCACCCTTCAGTATCATCTCCTCCCCATTCATCTGGAACCCCAATAGTAGTATCAAACCCTGGTACTATCACAATGGTAGATCCATGGACGAGACCGGGCGCGGTCAACATGCCTGCGCCATTACATCCATTACCCGATGCACCCGAAAAATGGCTCCCTAAGTTTAACCCAGATGATGGAACTCAGGCCGAAGAACATATTAATAATTTCATGTTATCGGTCAACCTAAAAGGGGTAGCCCATGAAGATGTTGTTGTCAGACTCTTCCCTTATACTTTACAAGGATCGGCTAGATCCTGGTATTTTTCTCTGCCATCCGGATCCATTACCGACTGGAATACGTGCCAAGAACAGTTTTTGACTAAATATGGAGATGACAGGTCTTTAGCAACTTTAATAAATGATCTCTCCAACTTAAGAATAGAACATAGGGAACCCATCAAGGAATTTAATGCTCGTTTCAATAAACTCCTTAATAAAATCCCTACTGCTTCCAAACCCAATGAACAAATACGAAGTGAATGGTATATCACTGCCCTACCTGCTAATATAGCTATTTTCGTAGACCGGGCTGGGAAACCTACCTTAGCTGAAAACATGAAAGAATCACTCGATGTTGAGAAGCGTATTAATTCTTTAGAAAAAAAAGCTGCCTTGGAAGATAGAAAAGCCAAAAAAGTTTCTTTTAAAGAAGACTCAAAGAAGAAAAGCCCTAAAGACCCATATGATATGGAGGGACTTCAAAAGGTCCTGAAAACACTGTCCAATGAAATGATTGACATTAAAAAACAAGTGGCTGAAACATCAAGCAAAAGACCTTTTAGGACTTACAAGAAAACAGAAGGAAAACCACCTAATGTCATATCAAATGCCGACTCTGACCAAGAAGAAGAAGAAGAAGAAGAGGCAACCCCACCATCAGACAATGAAGAAGAAGTGGTTGAGTGTCATGGAATGTGGGATTTCATACTCCCCGATCCTGATACAGATAACGAAGAAGAAGCCTTTCCAGTCACCACTAGGAGTAAAGGTGCTCCTGAGCCTGTTCAGGTAACTTCAAAGAAAAGAAGTGCAGGTGCGGCTACAACAAAAGAGAAAACACCTCCAAAGAAACCACCTGTAGCAGTCTCTCAAAATCAGCCCTCAACTCCCACATCAACTTCTAAAAAGTTAGTGGTATCTGATTCCATGGAATACAATATCGTTGATGACATGAAAAAGACCAAAGCCAACATAACTATGTTTGAGCTTAGCAAGCTAAAACATCAGCAAAAGTTACTCCTCAAAGAATTGAATGTTGTCCCTTCCACTCCTCTTCCTAGTTCAAAAGCCGCAAATGATTCAGGACAGTCCCCTCCAGGCATGGTTGAAGCTACAAACTCCGTCCTAATTGGTGACAGGTCAACCTCTCACACTCCACCATTTCTCCTAACCTATGAAATCTATAATAGAAACCTGCACAACTGCTTAATTGACTCGGGGGCGTCTTCTAACATAATGCCAGCTTCAGTTTGCTCCAAACTGAACATAGAACCTCAGAAGTCCGCTATCCACATTGTTCAATTAGACAGAACCAAGGTACAGGTTGTTGGTGAAATTAATTCCGTGACTATCAGGTTATCAGCTGATCCAAGAATAGTACAAAGAATTGATATCCTTATAGCTGATATACCTGAGTTTTATGGTTTGATTTTGAGCAGAGATTGGTCTGAAAAATTGCATGGGTACATTTCTACTGATTGGTCACATATGTGGCTCCCTTATAAAGGCAAGCCAAATCAGGTAAAGATAGACCGAGAAAAACATATGACCCCTACAGTTACCGAGTTCGAACAGGAAAATCACCCTGTAGCTTTCAACAATAATATTTTGGGTAATTATTCATCCGAGTCATTCTTTGGCAACTTTGTTGCCCAACCCTCCCCTTTCTCAATTGATCATTTCACATCTCAGATTGAAAATTTTTCACAAACGCATATGTCTAGATGTTTTAATGATAATGAGAAGGTTGTAAATAATACTGTTAATACACCTTTATTTTGGTCTTTATACTTCGATGGCTCTAAGTATAATGAAGGCTCAGGAGCAGGTTGCATTTTGGTAAATCCAAATGGGGAAAGAACAATGCTGTCTTGCAGGTTAGAATTCGAATGCACTAATAACACAGCCGAATATGAAGCCCTAGTCCAAGGTTTATATAAAGCAATCGACCTTAAAGTGCAGTACTTAAAAGTTTTTGGTGATTCAGAAATCATTGTTAAACAGGTTAGAAACAAGATTCATTGCCTTTCAAATCATCTAAAACATTATCAATCACTTGTGCAAGACCTTACTTCACAATTCTTAGCATTTAATATTTCTTCTATCCCCAGATCCCAGAATTCAGCTGCTGATCTACTGGCTAATGTAGCCTCAAGGCTCTTACCTTCAGAAGACTACAGCCCTGATAGATTTTCTGTAGAGTTAATTTTCAGACCTTCAATTCCTGACAATATCACTAATTGGAGAGTTTTTAATCATGATAATGATATTTTGCAATTCTTGACTTCTGAAAAGTCCTATGATAACCAGATCATTGAAGAAGATGAACACGATTCCCAAATTAAAGAGGCATCCCAAGAAAATGCAATTCCTAAGCCAGTGGTGAAACTTGAGGATCTTTATGATATAAAAGACAGGTTTAAACCTGTAACCAATACTAAAATCCAAAGTTCTACCCTAAGGTTTGAACTAATAAATTTGGGTACTGATCAAATTCCTCAGAATATAAATTTAGGACTAGGACTTTCTATACAGGAGAAGGAAGCATTTGTTAAACAGTTGAGGAAAAATAAGCACATTTTTGCTTGGAAATACGATGACTTAAAGACTTATGACACGTCTATTATCCAGCATACAATCCCAATGCTTCCAGATCAAAAACCTATTCAACA
>APFE031255715.1:0-25617 GCA_000404065.3 Pinus taeda | reverse complement strand
TCGGGAATGAATAGACTTCAGGCTCCCGGCAGACGCACCAAAATGTTATCTCAAAATCAAGCACTGAAGGGCTGCAGGCCAGGTTAATTTCAATTAACTATTTCAAACCAGACTTTTGACTAAGGCTTAGCCTCCTTATCCTGAGAGGGCTCTCTCAAAGGGTTATTGATTTTGATTAATGATTTGAATAGATGGCTAACTCTATGGTTTGTAATTGTATATGTTTATAGGTTGAAAGATTAAGGCTGGCTACCATTGGGCTATGGAGTCAAAGTATGTTTCAGTACCACAACAAGATCAGCTTAACATAAAGTCAGGGCATTCGGCATTTGAATATTCAGAACACAACACACATATGGAACCACAGCTCATAAGTGCACACAGGAAGTCAGAGCACAATCAGTGAATTCTGAGTGATTGTACACCTATGCAACTGTAAACAAACTAAGGAAAGGACAACACACATTCTGAATATAAGAAATCCTTCATGAATCCTGAGTAGTGAAGCCAAAGCATTCTACCTAGCATGGAAGTCAAGGCATTATAGAGTTTGAGTGTAGAAATGACAATACAAAACAATGAAACATAGTAAGTTTATCTATGAAGGAAGTCAGAGCATCAGTGATGAATTCTGAGTATCATAAGTAAACACCACTGCAATGTAAGTATTGGAAAATTTCATCATAACAAGAACATACAAAAGCTCTTCATGAATCTTCAGTTGTCTAAGTAGAAATCTGCATTAGGTTAAAAATATACACAGTCTGCACATAGAGCAGCAGCTGAGCCAAAAAGTCTCCAACCTCTTGCTAATTCGACCTCATGCTCTATATAAAGCATTTACAAATAGTATTCTATCATCCCTCATCAAGAGAAATCGAATTTTCCATCAGTGACACCTATTCTAACCATAAAACAAACCATTAATTAGAACTAGCTGTTAACTAGGAGTGCTTGTGGCCTAATACAACTAGGAGTGTAACTCCTTATTATGATTCAACAACCTTATCTAAGCATTTAAAGAATTCTTTGACACCTAAAACTCCATGAAGTCGAATTTGATGAAGCCTCCCACGTGGTCACCCAACTGCTGATGACAAACCCTAGAAATTAGGGAACATGTTTCCCTGTTTTTTAGGTTTAGATCCTTGAAAATTGCAGAGCCTTTATCTCTTCATCCATGACACATTTTACAAAACTGCATGAGGTTTTTGTATCCCATGTTGTCTAGAACAAAAACCTCTCCTGGTTTTTTAAAACATTCCTCCAGCTGTTCAGAATCTGTCCTTGAAAAACACATGGCAAACAGGAAAAAATCCGTTTTCTGAAAGTAGGGTCTCAATGAAAGCTTAGTATCTCCCAACTGAAAACACTTATGAAGAAATTGAGATAATTTATTGTAGTAGGAGAGTTGATGAAGATAAACCTCCTTCAGAATTCCAAAATACCCTTTCATGTGACCAGAAACTGATCTTGAAAAAGACTGCTAAAACCAGAAGACAAAGCTTGACTTTCAGCAGTTTCGTAGCGCAAATTTAACCATAAATTCCTCCCACCTCAGAATGAATTTGAAGAAAAGGAAAGATTTTTTTGTAGTGCAGCATGTTAGGAATAAAAGCCTCTTTCAGTTTGCAAAATTAAGTTCTCAGCTGCTCAGGAAATCTTTTAGAAATTGACTAGTAAAAGCAGAAAACATAGTTTTTCTGCTAAAACAGGCTGCTACAGGGGTTTCGTAGCACGCTACGAAAACTCCTAGTTCAGTGATTTCGAAGCTAGTTTGAAAATTTCTCCAAAGTAATGTGAGATATGACTTCCAAACTCATGGTGAGGCTTCTAGGACAGGGAATGAGGCTGTCAGACTTTGATGAAAGAGAGATATGACCTTGGAACACTTCTAACCTTATGACATAACTCTTAAAGCTTGAAATGACCTAGAGACCCTTTAACACCATGACTAAAAGAAGGGTTTGTAAATGAGAATGACACTAATTGTGATGAGCTGACTCAAAACTTATAAGACTATGATTAGAAACAAGGCAACTTACCAAAGCTTAGAGACAAAGATTTTAGGGTGATAACATGATGGATGGTTGATTATATCCATAAAGTGCCATAAATGTGGTCATTTTTGCTACAATATGGAAGGAATTTTTATACCACCATTCAGCTACAGGTAACCACTTAACCAATTATGTTTGTTTATCAGATACAAAGCAAAAAATATTTCCTTCCAAACATTTTTTCATTATCTCAGTTTTCCCTTCAGATTGATGATAATAAGATGAGCCATGAGCTAATTGAGTACCAAGACAAGAAAATAATTTTGTCCAAAAATTTCTAGTGAAAATGGGATCTTTGTCACTTACTATAATCTTTGGATTTCCATGAAGCTTTTGAATTGTTTCCATAAATGCAATAGCAATTGTACTGGCTTTTAAAGGATGAAATAATGAAAAAAAAGTGTGCATACTTGGTAATTCTATAAACTACCCCTATGATAACACTCTTTCCTTTAGACTTGGGTAAACATATGATCAAACTCATTGAGACCTCCTCCCAACAATGGTTTTGGAATGGATAAAGGTTGTAACAGACCTGAGGTCTTAATTGTCTCAAATTTGTTTTGTTGGCAAACTAAAAATTCTGCCACAAACTTCTAACTATCAAATTTAAGGCCATCCCAAAAAAAATCCTTCTTTACCCTATGATAGGTTTTTAAAAATATTGAGTGCCCTCCTAAGGAAGAGCTGTGCAATTCCAAAAGAATCTTTGTTTGAGTTGGGAATTCTTACAAAGATATAAGTGATCTTTGTACCATACTAAATCATTTTTCTAGCTAAATGTATCAGATGTACTAGGATCTTGATAGAACTTTTGAATGAGTGACCACACTTCTTCATCATCCTTGCATTCATCCCTTTCTTTGGTTATCCACACAGCTTGGATAATAGAAATGGCACAAATCAATTCTTCCACATCCTCATCCTTTCTTGAGAGTGCATATGCAAAAACATTTTTCTTCCCTTTTTTGTAGTTGATTTCAAAGTCCTAACCCAACATCTTTGTCGCCCATTTTTTTTCTCTTTTGAAGATAATATTTGTTCCAAAAAGTATTTAAGACTATCATGATTTTTTTTTACCTTGAAGTGTCTTCCCATTATGCAAGGTTGCCATTTCTTTAGTACATGTAGTATTGCCAACATTTCCTTCTCGTATATAGTTTTGTGTAAATACTTCCTTTGATTGGATGAATTTCAAAAGCAATGGGTATTCCTTCTTGCATTAAAAAACACCAAATCCATTTCCCAAAGCATCACATTCCACAATAAAAAAATTGTGAAGTGTGGCGTAGCTAAGACGATGCTTTCCACATTGCCTCTTTAAGATGTTCAAAGGCCTTTGTTTCTTTTGGAGTCCAAGAAAATGCATATTTCTTTAGTAATGATGTTAGAGGTGCTGCTATTCTCCCATAATTATTAACAAACTTGATATAATAACCTGTCAACCTAAGAAATCCTCGAAGATGTTTTATGGTTGTGGGGATTTTCCATTCCTTAATGGCTTTAATTTTGTTAGTGTACCTTAACACCCCCATGAGATACAATATTACCCAAATATTCCACCTCCTGTACTCCATAGGAACATTTGGATGTTTTTGCATATAATTGTTTCTCCTCCAATAGTTTGAGCACCCTGTCAACATGTTGACCATTATCCTTCCAAGACTTAATATAGATTAGTATATCATCAAAAAATACTAATACAAAATTTCTAAGGATGAGTTTGAAATAGGAATTCATCAAACCTTGAAATGTGGAAGGTGCATTAGTGAGGCCAAATGGGATGACTAAAACTTCATAATGACCCTCATGAGTCCTGAATGTTGTTTCTGGAATGTCTTTAGTCTTCATTCTAATTTGATGATATCCTAAACGAAGATCCAACTTGGTGAAGTAAATTACTCCATGTAATTCATCCAACAATTCATCAATGATAGGAATAGGAAATTTATCTTTAATAGTGAGCTTTTTGAGCTCCCTATAATCTAGACACATATTCCATGATCCATCCTTCTTGTGCATCAATACTACTGGAGCAAAGAAAGAACTTTGACTAGGTTGAATTATACCATCCTCTAATATTTTTGCAACCATACGTTCAATTTCACTCTTTTTGGCATAAAGATATCTATAAGTCCTGATGTTTAGAGGAACACTTCTTGGAATCACGTGATCATGACCACGAATAGATCGGAGGCCTACCTTGGAATGATTATCCAATACTTTTTGGAGATCTGGAGAAATAGATGCTTTCGATGGTTGTACCCCTAGTGAGAATAATTGTGCAATTAAACCCCATTACTCTTTCTTCAGAAGCTTTTTCATGCCACTAGATTTTATTATATTTCCTTTTCTCCCTATGATACCCCTTAATTCAACTTCCTTTCCTTCCCAAAAAAATTCAAGAAATGTTCTTGAAAATTGAAAGCTATCATCCCCAAATATTGTAACCATTGGAATCCTAGTAAAAAATCATCACCACCCATTGGAATGGAAAGAATTGGAATATTCAATACATATTCCCCCATGGTTATCTTGATATTATGACACTTTCCAGAGTAATTTATAGTTCCTTGATTCACAACCATCACTTGACACTCCGATGCTAGATATAGGAAGAAATTCAATTCCTTGGCTATCTTACAATGAATAAAATTATGGGTACTACCCAAATCAATTAGCAATATTACCCTTTTATTCTTGATATATCCTTCTCTCTTGAGAGTTTGAGTGGTAATTCCTTCCAATGAGTTACAAGATATGGTCAGACTCATTTTTTCTTTCTCTAGGGTTGGTTCTTGGTGTATATCCTCCTCTTTTGATATTTCTTGTTCATTTTATTCCTCCTCTTCACAACCAATGTAGAATAATTTATTCTTAGCACACTTATGACCTTTAGTGTATTTGCTATCAAAATTGTAACAAAGCCATTTTTCTCTTTTTTGCTCCAATTGTTGTGGTGTCAACCTTGTATTTTGTGGAAGACTAACACTTCCATATTTATAGTTGTGAGTGGTAGACTTCCTTGTTGCCCTAATTTTGCTTTCAACTTTTCTTGCAACCCTGAATGCCTTCTAAAATGAATCAAGTTCCCAAAGGTGAATCTCATTTTGGGTGTTATATTTCAAACTCCCTATGAATACACCAATCCTATGCTCCTTTAGAATATCTCTTACCCTAATATTCAATTTTTGGAAGCCTTCAATGTGCTTCGCTATTGAACCCTTTTGTTTGAGATTTATGAATTGGATAAAGAAGGTGTTTCTCTTTGTATATTCATAATGTGCTATCATTTCCTCCATAACAATTGACTAGGTGGAAGGCGGTTTATGAGAATAAATCCATCTATACCATACAAAATGATTGGGTTATAAATATAAAGATTCAATACATACCTTTTGTGAGGCTTGCAGATCCTGTAGATCAAAACATTGTTCCATCTGTAGTATCCATGTTACCGGATCCTTGCCATCAAACTTTCTCATATCTATATTTGGAATGTGGTGGTTCTTAAACCCCACACTGGAGTTGCTAAAATCATAATTCATGTTCCTTTTGTCCTCGTCATGATTTTTATGGATTACCTTGTCACTACTTGGAAGCCTTTCTTGCAATTCAAACCTTCCTTCAAACCTCCCATGTCTTCTTTTAAACCATATATGTCACCTTTGAACCATCCATGTCACTTTTTAAACCATCCACGTTGCCTTTTAAGCCATCCGTGTGACCTTTCAGTTCATCTTTGGTTGCTTTTTGCACTTGGTCCCATAATTTTGATAATCATGTAGATTTTCTTCATCTTCATGCGTCATAGTAGGGCTTTTTGAGGGCCTCATGGGTGTAGAATTATTTTTCCTAAGAGGAATTTTAGAACCCAATACTAATATATATGCTTTAGTATGCCCTTGGAATCAGTTCAAACTGATTTTTCAATCAAACTTTATGCAATTTTTTAAACACAATACACACCATTTTCTTGCTTTTAGGATATCAATCTTGAAGCGGGTTTAACTCTATAATTTTGGGTCTCCAAGTTCTGAAATTTTTTCATTTGGTAGCACACTAAGTTTTCTTTCAAACCCCATAATTCTGATCATGATTGGATTCTTCAAGAAATATTTATGCCAAATCTCCAACGATGACCTGATTATGGACTAGATCAATAGAGAGAAGTTATACGGTATGCCTCATGTCACTGTTTCAACCTTCGGCCTTGAAATTGATACGAGAAAAACCAAAGTTTGTGCACTTTCAGCCACATCTTACATAATTCAAATCTGATGCCTGAAACTAAATTTATGATTATTTTCCCTATGTCGATTGTTTGAGACATAATTCTGGAGCATGCAAAAACCGTAACTTCCTCATATCATATCTACGAAAATATAGCAAACCAAGCTTTGGAAATTTTACACGAAGTTAACCAAGAATTCAACTCCAATTGGTAAACATTTTAGCTTCTAAAGCCTCATAGAAAAAAAGTTATAGCGAAAATTCCAAGATGTCATGTTTGAAGAAGAGAAACCCTAGAACCCAAAGATCTTATACCAAATGTTATGCAACCAACTCACAAAAAGATAGATCAATGACTTAAAAATTATCCTCATCGAGGGGAAAACCTCCTTTGCATTACATAAATGAAAAATTATTCAATGATACAAATGACAAGACCACCTTTGTATATATATAAGTCTAAGGGCACAACAATAACAATAGTGGGCTTCTATGGGGCACAAAAATAACAATATGGGGGCTACATGGGCACAAAAATAACAATAAGGGGGATATAATAATATTATAGGGACCTAATAGTTGTCATTTGTTGCAACTCTTGAATTGCTGGATTTGACCAATCTCACCAATGATCCCATTGCTCATTCTCCTTGGTGGTCGGTTATTCCTACCAAGTTTCCTTCTGATATTCCTAAATTCAATGTAAATCCTAGAGAAGACCCATCCACGCACATAATGACGTATCATTTTTCATGTTCCCCAATCTCCCTCAATGATGATTTTATTTTTTTGTATCTTTTCCATCATACACTCACTGGTATGACAACTTAATGGTACATAGAAATACCTCGATCTTTGTTTGATAACTTTAGCACCTTAGCTACTACATTCCTAACACATTTCCAATTACCCATTAGATATGAGACTAGAAAAAAAATCTTAACTAATTTCAAATAGAGGAAGGCCACTCATATCTCTAATCATATTCATGAGTGGCAACGTCATTGTCATTTGGTTGAGACTTCCGTTCTTGACCAATTGTTAGTTGAATGGTTCATTAAGTCTTTGTTTCCATCTATCACAGAAGATGTAGCCAAAGGTAGAGTCGTAACTAAAGAACATATGGTCGCTTGTGCCCAATACTTGGATTTCATTTATACCCAATATAGCACGTTGTATGATAAGATATCAGATGCCCTGTGACCTACCGACACTATTTCTCAAACTCTTGGTAAAGAATCACATGTTGTTAATGGTGTGATTGGTTCCATTAGCCAACAGTCGATGAGTAAACCATATGGTTCTAGTCTTGCTATCACTTCTCAAAACCATCCTCCCACTCCTACAGCTTCTACTTCCAAGATCAATGTCATTCAATTATCTAAAGGAAAATCTATGCAACTAGGAAGTAAGAAGAAAGACAATGCTCCACAAGATAAACAAAATAATAAATCTATTGAAGAGAAGAGGAAACCTCGTTACCCATGTCTAATCTGTAATGAGGAACATTTTTCTCTTTATTTTCCACACCGAGCTGAGGTGAATCAATTCCTTAAATCATCTGCTACACTTGCTATGTTGACAAGCCCATTTCCAAATCAGGAGACCAATTTGGTTGCCCGAGACCCTACATCCTCTAATTCGGTTTTAATGTTTTCTTCCACTAAGCCTCAAAAAAATATTTTGGTCACTACCCAAAGTAAGGACTATGGTAATGTGAATCCTTTGAATAGTCAAGCTACTGATAAAACTACCAGTTCGACCACATCTCCATTAGTCTGTACTCCGAATGTCATATCGACTGAATTAATAATTAAGCCTCCCAAGGGTGTTATCCATAAATCGAAATTCAAGCCTCACATAAGAGCTGCTCAAAATTATAATATATTTGAAGACCTATCTCAAGCTCCATCATCTATGTCCACTCTTGAGGTGTTGTAAAATTTCCCCACCCAAAAGAAATCTTTTCTTTTGGCAATTGGATGTATTGATCCTTTGGATTCCAACTTAGTAGTATTTAACCATGAGAACCATACACCTCGAATTACGACTCAATTAGCCTTCATGATCTAGGTTGTTGTTCATGGTAAGAATATTTACCATTCCATCATGGACAAAGGTGCATCAACCTATATTATGTTCCTGTCTTGCTAGAATTCTATTGGTTCTCCCCAATTAATTCAGTCACCAACTACTTTGAGAGCTTTTGATGGAAGAACTTATAAATTGTGTGGGATTTTGAATTCTCTACATGTAGAATTAGGTGGAAAGATTGTATCGGTAGAAGTCAAAGTTATCAATAGACCTCTAGATTATAATCTTCTACTTGGTTGTACATGGGTCTATCCCATGGCTATGGTTGTTTCCACATATTTTTGCATCATCACTTTTCCTCATAAAGGCGCTATTGTAGCCATCGATCAAATCACCCATAGAAGCATGTTGGAGTTGGATTTCTTAAGGATTACTCTCTCATGGAAACCTTTCCGCTTCCTCCTCCCCCACTTCCAAACAGATCTACTTCAGTTTCCTATATTAATATGATATCTTCTTGTATTTCTCCAGTTGATCCATGGATTTTACCAGATCCATCTAATATTGATATTTTTGGTGATTGTGTGTCACTTAGCCCCATTGAGCTATATTAGGAAGCCATCTATTCATCTTGCACGTCTCATTCTAATCCTTCCCCTTTGATGAACTAGATTGATTGTTATTTAGATTATGGTTTGTTATCTAATTCTTTCTCTCATACATTTCCCACCAATGAGAGCATTATGGAGATCATGATGTCAAATGATGCACCATGGGATGATCATCATCATCGTTCCTCCTTTCCAAATTCCTTTGAGGACAATCCTTATGAACTTTATCGACCTCATATCATTGAGTTATCTACAAATTCCACATCCATTTATGATGTTGATTCTGATAATAATTTGTTAAATAGTGAAGAGACCATTCCTCTCAACATTTTTATTAAAACCAACATTGTTGAACATCTACATATCGGTGTGTCCTTCTCTCCCAATGAGGTCAAGAATTATAAAGACCTATTTTAGTAATTCAGATATTTTTTTTGCTTGGCCTTATGAAGAAATTCCTAATATCAATCCAAACATTGTTGTGCACGAAATTAAAACATCTCCTGATGCTAAACGAGTGTGAAAATTACTTTTCCTTGTTCATCCCAAGAAGGTCATTGTGATCAAAGTTGAAGTTGAACAACTTCTATGAACTGGTTTCATCTATTTTTTACCTTTAACTAATTAGGTGTCTAATATTGTTCCTATTATGAAAAAGCAAGGAACAATTCACATGTGCGTCGATTATTGGGACATTAATCATGATTTTCTAAAGGACAACTATCCCACCCCATTCATCGATTAGATCATTAATTATTGTTCCATTTGTGAGATATTTTCGTTTATGGATGATTTCTCTAGCTATAATCAAATCAACATTCTCTTGGGGGACTAGCATAAAACTGCATTCATTTTTCCCTAGGTAAAATTTGTGTATAAAAAACTACCTTTCAGATTAAATAATGTTAGAGCTACATTATAGAGGGCTATGAATTACGCCTTTCATGACATCAAACATATTGTGCAACCTTATTTGGATGATTTTACTACTCATTCATGACATTGGGCTAACCACCTGATGCATCTTAGGGCCATCTTTTTATGATGTAAACACTATAACATTTGACTCAATCCGTAAAAATGTGTGTTTTGTGTTAGCTCAATTTGTTTTCTCGGGTTTTTTTGAATCAAAACAAGGAATTCGTATTGATCCCTTGAAAATTCAGGTGATCATTGATTTTCTTGCTCCTTCTTCCCTCCTTCAGATTCAAAGGCTACAAGGGAAGGCTAACTTTCTTCGAAGGTTCATTCCTAATTACGTTGAACTAACCAAAGGATTTACTCACTTGCTAAATAAATGAGTCCCCTTCCATTGGGATGACATTGATTAAAAGGTGTTCGATGCCTTGGAAGATGTATGGATTCAGGCATCTTTGTTGTACCCCCATAATTACCAACGCGATTGTTTCATGTACCTCACTGTTGTAAGTACTACCATTGATATGGTATTGGTTCAAGAGGATGATGTAGGAACTGAACATCCTATTTATTACTTCAGTTTAAATCTCAATGATACTGAAGTCAAGTATACTCATGTCGAGAAGTTAGCTCTGGCAGCTATTCAAGCTATCTAGAGATTTTGCCACTACATCCTGCTTCATAAAAATATGGTTGTTTCAAATTTTAACCCCATGACCTACATCCTCTCATGACAATTATTGGGGGGAATAATCTAAGTGGATTTTTATCCTACAAGAGTTCGATTTGGAATTTGTCAAATCCAAGTCGAAGAAATCCCTATTTTTTGTTGAGATAATTTGTGACCTTCCAAATTTTGACATTGAAAAGACATCCAACGATTCTATTCCAGATGAGTCATTATTCCTTATCTCATTATCTAACCCATGGTATGGAGATATTCTCATATATCTCTAGAATCACACTTTTCGGTCTCTTGCTCTAACCAACAATGTATCTGATATGAATAAAAACATTATATTATAATCGGTGAAACTATTTATCACCACAATATTGATATGGTTTTTCGAAGGTGTCTCACCCATGAGGAGGCTGAGAAATTCTTAAATGAATTCCATTTAGGGGCATGTGGTGGTCATTTATCTATATATGCCACCACACAGAAGATCCTACATGATGGTTACTTTTGGTCCACCATATTTCACAACTATATCCTCGTTGTCCAAAAGTGTCATGCATTCCCTATTTGTGATTGAAAGACTCATGCTTTGCCCAGTCCTTTGCATCCTGTTATCATCATTAGTGCTTTTATGAAATGGGGAATTGATTTCATGACATGTAACCCTCACTCGGTCGGGGGGCATGGCTATATCATTGTAGCAGTTGCTTATTTTACCAAGTGGGCTGAGATGATGCCTACGTATAACAATACGAGTGAAACTCCTTTATTTTTCTTCAACCATGTTATTGTGTGGTTTAGTGTTCTGCAAGTTGTATTTATGAGCCATGGAAAATATTTTCTTAATCATATGATGTTTGAACTGACTGCCAAGTTGGGACTTTCCCATGAAAGTTCTACTCCCTACTACCCTCAGGCAAACAAGCAAGTTGAGGAAATTAATAAAGTTCTCAAAATCATGCTTCAATGTATGATAGGGGTCCATAAATCAGATTGGCATCTCATTATTTATGCAACCTTCTAGGCATACTGAACTTCTACTAGGATTACTATTGGATTTACACCATTCCAATTGGTTTATGGTCTAGAGAAAATCCTTCCAATTGAACGTGAAATTTCATCCCTCAAAATTGTTGTCAAACTCCTCCCTACCACTTTTATGGAAGAGGAACATCTCTTACATCTGATGTGCTTAGATGAAACCCAACAGGATGTCATTATGGCTAACGAATCCCATAAGAAACGTAGCAAGGCGTAATATTACAAGAGTGGCAAGCCTCATGTCTTCTCAGCAAGAGACCTTGTTTTGTTATATGATCAAAATTTTGGTAAGTTAGGATTGGGGAAGTTCAAGCCAATGTGGCTCGGTCCATATGTTGTCAAACGTGTTCTTGCCAAAGGGGTCTATGAGCTAGTTGATTTCAATGGAGCTACCTTGGCACAACCTAGAAATGGGTTGTACTTAAAAATATACTATGCTTGAGTTTTTGCGTAGTACACTGTGTACATACTATATATAGGTATGTCTGAGTGTGTTTATAGTGTGTTCCCTTTAGAGTTACCTAGGTTTTTGCTAATCATGTTTATATTTGGTTTGCAGACGTCAACATCCATTGAACTATATATTGGTTATGCTGATAGTGCTATTCGTAGTACTTGAAACCTCTCTTCAGCAGCTTCGACCATATATGCTCCAAATGGTGAGTTAATGAGTTTACAAGGCATTTGTATTGGTCGCTCTACAAATAATATCACTAAGTATAGTGCAGTGATTGAACTATTGTCTAATGTTATTTCACTTGGTATACACCATATTGTGATCATACTCGACTCATAACTTGTAATACTACAATTGACTATTTTTTATTTGGTTAGTACAAAAGAGCATACTTTTATCACTTTTTTAGGATTTGTAGAATTACGAAAAAGAAACCCCCTGGAGTCCTCTTTCAGCTCTTTTCAGACTCCCTAAACATGAAAATATTGTCGAGCACTTGTCTTTTCAAACTCGTTAAAATAAATGAAAAGATGTCTACTCAATATAAGTTTAACCCTTTGTTGAACTGAGATGGACTATTTACAAAAAAGGAATACTTTAGTCAAACATGGCTAAGAGGTTCTCCTGAGTATTTTTTTTAACCTTTTCGAACTCAAAAGACTATCTATGAAAAGGAACCTTTGGAGTTTTATTTTTTGCCTCTTTTCCAAACTTCCTAAACATGAAAAAGATGTCGAGTTAGACCTTTGCTGGACTCGTTAGAACATCAAACAATGATGGACTCGTTGAACATGATAGGACCAAACCACTTCTTCTTAGGGTTCGTTAAACATACTTGGAGGGATTAATCTGAAGGATGAACTTACAAATCAAGCATATGTTATCCTCCTCAAGCTTGCTAAAAATTAAAGAGGTATTGACTAGCGATGATTGGGGTCGAAATTGGGAAAATGGGATATTTTTTACCTACTATGGAAGTTAGTCGCTCTTGAATATGACACTTCTCCACTTCATCTCTATGATTGTTGGGTTAGGAAATCTGCCTGCATTTTGGTTCATTATACCATTTCATAGCCTTCATTTTCAATTTTGAGTCAATGCTTCCAACTCCATTCAGTGTCATCTGTGTGTTCAATAGAAGTCATTCAATTGATATCTACTACAATACTCTTAAGACTTCATTCAATGTTCATCATTCCTGAAATAGTTTCACATTTATGTCACTTAGCCTTGAATCATGATACTATTTCGTGTCATTGATGGAGGATACATCAAGGCCCTCCCACGATGGTTCACTTCCTATTGACATAAGCTCGTTATCTAAGAAGTTGACATAGAAACTCTACCTTCAGCAACTTGGGACTTTTATTCACCAATGGAAAGTTTCCTTGCTCTCAAAGATAGGTTTACATCATTGGCCTTCGACTGACAGATTCAGTGTGGTGTTCAACTTCAACTCATGTATTCGCACCATACATTATTCTCCAGTAATCATATGGTGTCTTCCATGTTCAACTTCAGCTCCTTTATTTTCATTGTTAGAATCATACATTGGACAATCAAGTGAATGAGATAGAAGACCTTAGATCTAGTTCCATCCATTAGGGTTGAGATTTCAATATTAAAGAAATATTACAAAGCATGATGGTTATGATCATACAGATAGTCATCCATTGATGGATCCACACTTCATCATCAATGGACACAAATTCTCGATCATTGTACATGTAATGTTAGCTTATGTGCTAAATATGGGTATGCCTCCCTTACCAAATATATAATTATGAAAATGTATTGTAGTAGATGTTGATCTCACCAATTATTCTTTATCTGAACTTGTCACAAGGTAAAGAACTTTATTCATCAGCTTCCATTTCTGACTTTTCATCTAAGGGGTATCTGTTATATTCCATTTTGTCGCATCTGGTCAATAGGCCTAAAAACTAGATCAATCAACATCCATGAACACCTTGTCATCATCCCTACACAAAGCCCTAAGCATGACTCTCTCAAATCCCCTGACCTTGGCTGCTTCATTTCAGTGCTTTTAAGACCCAATGCACCATGGCCCTTTAGGGGCGTATGTTCAATAACAGGTTGCCCATTTATGTATATGCTCTGATCAACAACAAGTTGTTCCTTATTAGGGGTGTGCTGATTATAGAAATTTGGGAAAAGAAAAATAATCCTGAAGATTCCTCTTCTAGAAGCTTACAGGAGTTGTTACAACCATTTACCTTGGATAATAACTTCGAATCCTATATGATCCTACCTTGGAGTTTTGACCTCTTATCCCTTGGGCTTAGCCTCCCATCAAGAGTGGATCTCAAACCTAGATTGGCAAATGGATAAGAATTCCTAAACTACCATCCTCTCCTATATATGTATTTCCATCCACAAGCTAGAGGAGGGTTTTGGAGACTAATAATACCCTAATGTTGTTTCTTTAATCATAACAGATTCATTATTCCATGCATTAGGGTTCCTTTGAGGTGTACATTATGGCAAGGAAGGACTATTCAACTTTCTACAAGATTGATTTCCACTTTTTGTTATAAAATCTCTCCCTTTCGCATTAATACAAGAGTATATTGTTTTCCTACGTGTGTTATGTTATGTTTATATACATGTCTTTCAATGATATGATGATTCATTGAATAGAATGATTGGATAATGCTACAAAGATGTCATAGATATTTTGTTTGTGTTGTCTGTTTGTGGAGATTCTAATTATAGCAGTCAAAGCTACGGTTGGAGATGACAAGCGAAGAGGAGAGGAGAGCTTCCGGTGGATCATAAGTAAGGATATTTCCATTCTCCAGTTCTTCTAAGGAAAACTTTATAGTCTTTGATTTCTTTTTTTCTATACTAGGCCACAAAGTCTAAGGAAGATACCCTTGTCTACAATCGTAGATTCTATATAACACAATTTTTTGCCTTGATGTCCCATCCTAAGTGATGAAGGGGAAACCTTTTATTTTATTTTCTGCAACAACAAAAAAATTGAAAATAAGTACTTTATGTGATGAAATTCATTAATTGCACATATTAAAAAAATCAATGATTATATACTTTTTATGCATGTTGTTATTATGATAGATGTTCCTATATTTAAATTATTATTAATTAATTGATTGTTTCCTTGTACATTTTTATAGGAATCTATACCAACATGTTTCAAATATCATCTTGTACATTATTTTTAATTTTGTTAATATTACTATAAAACAAAAATAAGAATAGAAATTAAATAATATTTCTACAAGATAAATGTAGTAGGGATATTAATTTGATAATATTTTGGACTAATTTATACATATTATAAAATAAAAAATGGTTTCGTATAAATACCTTATAAATGATTATTTTTCTTATTATACAATTTCACTGCTAAATTTTCCACATATATTATTACCCGTTGCTTTAGAATGCTTGTCGTAGTTTAAACATACCTTGAATCTTGGATAAATTAGATTGAGTTTTGTAATATAAGTGAAGATAATCTTTATGTGATCTTTCAACTATAACCTTCATGGTATTAAAAAGGGATATGTTGAATGCCATATGCCTTAAATATACATGATGTTTTCCATGTCTCGTGTTTGAAGGAAAATTTAGGTCCAACAACTCATACACATGCATAAATACCCAATCTGTATGAAGAAGAAACTTGTAAAAGTCAGAACTAGAGTCCTTCATTTGAGAAGTGTCAACATGTACCTTATCAAATGGGGAAACCTTTTGAAAGATAAAGCTACCTAAAAAGGAAAATAATTTAGATGAAGGCACTCATATTTAAGAATGTTTTGAGGAGAAATAATTCTAGGAAGTGATGGCTTGTGATATCCCAAAAAAAAATCAAATGGGGAAACCTTTTGAAAGATAAAGCTACCTAAAAGAGAAAATAATTTAGATGAAAGCACTCATATTTAAGAATGCTTTCCTAGAAATAATTCTAGGAAGTGATGGCTTGTGATATGCAAAAAAAACAATAAGTTAATGATTAGTTGAAAATAGATAATTGCAATGCATGTAAAATGTTTATTGATGAAATATTACATCTCTTTATTGGTCATTTCCATTGTAATTTAGACTTGGAAAAATAATAATAATAAATCATTATTTCCATTGTAATTTAGACTTGGAAAAATAATAATAATAAATCATTATTTATTATAGTCCAAGTTCTCTCCACTATCCCATGTTATGTTGAAGACACAATAGGATTACCACAATGTTGAATGAGATTACCATCTCTAGATTTATTGAATGAGATTTCGAAGTAGTCCGTAGTTAATTTAGAACTCTATTATATCTTTCTTTCTTTGTTTTTTCCTTATGTATCATTATTTCGGATATGGGAAGAACAATATAAACTATAGCTATTGGTGATCATTTTAGGTCTATTTGTGAAATATGACATTTATGTAAACTAAAACAATCACGAGACTTTATAAAGAAGTACAATGAACTTTGTTGGAGTCACTAGACTTGCAATCAAAATACTCAATTCTTTCTGGTTTGTATAGTAATTAAAGCACCTCATGTAAGTATTTTTAATCCTACTTCATAATAATGAAAAAGTGTGACTTTTCCATTGAAAAAGTAATATGGATACATTTTGGTAATTATGGATCTCATAATGAATTATTGACAATATGTGTGCAAGAAAATATTAAATCATAGTTCTACAATTGAACATTAAGATTTGAACATTTACTTCCAATTACTCAGTGCTTTAACATTTTAAACTCCTATATTATGTTGAGAAGAACATGATCATCTTTTCAATCTACATAATCTACATATTCTGGAAGTTTACATTGACTAAGGTTTCATGTGAATGGGATAGGTTAATGGTATTGATATGATGCTTTGGTTCCTTCAACCTTGTCTTATTAACTTGTATTTGTAGACCTCCAGTGTATAAATAAATTTGTTTAAAATTATTGGGGTTGTTAAAACCATGTTTCTAATGTCTCTTTGATACGTTTAAAAATTAATGCATCTAACACAAGACTTGTATTATAGCTAATGTTAAGGATAGTTGGTAAAAATAACATAGTTATTCTTTCTCTTGTATTGATGTAATATACACAAACAAGTATATTTGGTCCTTTGAAAGTTTTGTGTCATCATGTAGTTAATCTAAAAAAACATACTTTGAAGTTTGGTTTGCATTGTTGTACTTTGGGGAATATTTTGGATGTAGAGAAACTTCTTGGTGGTATGCCTTCATTTATTGGTATGTATTAAAGGGAACATGGACTTTAAGGGAATAAATCCTAAAAACTTCATAACAAGGATATCAAGAGGCTTTGAAATGAACAGTATTAGGCTTGGAGCTAAAGAAGAGCTGAATGTAGGCCAAAACAAGGTTCCTGATATTTTGGGCTACTCTTGGAAAGAAGGCTACTTGGATATCTAGGGATGTGGACTATGGGTGTTGTACATTGTTTATATTTTAGTTGTTTTAGTTAAGGTGAAAAACTATTGAATGCAACTTTACTTTCAATTTTCTATCTAGTATGTAATGCAACATGTTTATTTTAATTTTCCAACATTAGCTCCTTCGAAATTATTGCAAGCTTTGGAGAAAGAAAATCAAGTTATATATTCAAGAAATTTTCACTCTAGAAATATTCACCCCCTTTAAGTATCTTTACTCCCTACACATTGAAGTTTCTTAAAAGTTATTTTGCATAATCAATTCCCTTAAAATGTAGCAGTCATAATTCTCTTGAATGGATACTTAGACACTTATAACCAATTATCTAACTAAGGATCATAGCTAGAAATAAAAGTACAAATTTCCTATTAGAGGTTATTATAAAGCAAACTTCATTTTGAGGGCTCATCATTTTCTCTCACTATTGAGAACCTTACTACATTATATTTTTTTCCAATGATGGCAATGTTGAAATAACCCGTAAAAGTGGTTAACATTGGATTAGTAAGCACATACTACTAGGCTCACCTTAAAATTCATATTTTTTTCTTCCATTGCTTATAAGCCATAAATTGAAGCATTAAATTTTTGAATTCTTACACCCTGGTTGAATAATAAGTATAGTGTTTCATTTTAAACTTTTGTATACTTAGTCGTAATTATTGAACCTAGGCTTACTGAAACTATACTATGTTTGTAGTAGGCCATGATTGTTGAACTTATGCTTACAAAAACCATACCACGATTGTATTATGCATGATCCCAAGGTTGCTCTAGAAACTTATTATAAGTTGAGAAGCATGAATAATGCATACATTGTCTTCCACATTAATTATTCTAAGTGGAAGGTAAATCCAACCCTACAAAATTCAAAAAACATTATATTCAATAGTGGAGTAGGAATATTAATTTAGATTAGATTTCTTATGTTAGATCCATCTTTTTAACTTTAAATACTCTAATAAATTATATGTAAACATACAATATGAAAAATCAATAACAAGATACGCATGATTCTCTTAAAACAAGACTTTTATTAGATTTAAATCTATTTTCAAAAAATGACTTCAGAATTTACAAAATAAAATTTGAGTAATTACACCGTAAGGCGTTCCCCTCTTAAAACAACTCTCCTCTTGCTCACCTGTCATTATTGTGGACCATACGATTATGTGTTAGATGATTGAAAGAGGTTCAACCATTCGATAAAGGAAAATAGTTATAACTACTCACACTATAACGGTTGTTGGAGTACAAAGAGGGTCCCAAGGGGCCTGAAAACTAGTGCAGGCACAACCATGAATGGTGGGCCTACGGAAGGGAAAGTAGGTATAATTGCTCATACTGTAACAACTATTCGAGTACAAAGAGGGTCACAAGGGGCCTGAAAACTGGTGGAAGCTCAACAACGAATGGTGGGCCTGCAGTCACAAGATTCAACAGTATCCTATTGATGTTGTGAAGAGCAAGGCCGCAACAGTCTCCCATCAATGTTGTGAAGAGCAACACCACATTTTGTCGGGAGTTCAACCTGCTACACGGAAGCTATGAATTTGCACTTGCAACCCTCATCAACAAGGGCCACTACATCATGCTTAGTAATGCATTTTTCTTTTAAAGATTTTTCCATCTAGAGGTTTAAGGTTTGATTCGCTCTTACACCTATCGCTGTGTTGCGTTAGTGAACTGGACGAACTGCTGTGTTGCATTTCAAAAATGTGAAATTTTCTCTGTAACTTTTTAATTGTCTTTCCCTTATCTCTGTGTAGCATTAGTGAACTGGACAGACTGTTGTGTTTCATTTCAAAAATGTAAAATTTTCTCCACAGTTTTTTAATTTTCTTTTCCCTCTAGAAAATAAACATTTCAAAAATGTAAAATTAACATTGAAGAATATAGAAAGTAAAGTACGGATGCATAAGAACCAATTATTATCTCCATTAGAGTTCATAATTTATATACTAAATATATAAATGAAGTAATCTTAAATTTTAATTTCAAGACATTTTTCCAAAAAATGTAAAATCTCCATTAGATTGCATCATTTATATACTAAATCTCCATTAGAACATTTTAGAGAAAGCATCAAACTGCTGAAATGGCATCCTCTTAGGAAACCTAACTGAAGAATTCGAGGAATTCGGGTAAGATAGTGTTGGAATTTTGGATGGAACATCATTCGAAACTCTCAGGAGCGGTCTTAATTCCATCAGAAGCAAAGTATCTACCAGGAATGGACCCAAACTAGAGGTCAACCCCACAATAGTTGTTACCTTGAATGGGGAAACCTAAAAACTGTGTAGGTTACCTTCTATTAACTCTAATGTAAAACCGAAGACTAGTCACCTATATGCTCCCTGCAATCCAATCGAGGGTTCAGAGAGAGGCCAGAAGAATAAACCATAGCCAGAATTGCCAATGGTAAAGATTTAGACCCGTCTAACCAAATAGATGAAAGAACCTGCGTCATGGATGAAGGAACCTGTGTCGATTCACCTGGTTAACATGGGGAAATGCCAAAACAACAGAGCCGCCGATGCCAAGTTGTATTTCTTTCCTATGAAATAAACAATTTATAATACCTAACATTTCAAATCAAATGGATAAATGAGTTAAATAAATAGAACTTAAAAAATTACTTGAAGTTATAACTAAATAAAATATATAATTATAAAATATTTATTTCACACATAAAGAAATATGGTTGATTGCCTTAAGAAATCTCCAACTTCATCTCAACGTCAAGACATTTTTCCAAAAAATATAAAATTAACATTGAAAAATATAGAAATTAAAGTAAATACATGAATTTAAGTAATCTTATACATTATATTTTAAAAAGAAAGCAACATTCCACTTAAAAAAATTAAATTTTTTATCAACTAATTTTGCATGAATTAACATTATATATTATGAAATTTAAAATAATTTCCTATATTTAATATTTTTACAACATCTTCTATTGAATGAGCATGAACCTTTAATAATTCCTCTCATCAACCAACTCTTGCATTGGCCTAAATACTATCAAAACATTACTTAACTTTCAAGGATAAGATAGTGAAACATGGATGAATTTAACTAATCTCAATTTTGGTTTTTTCAATTTTTATGTTTTTGTTTTTTAGTTAAATTTACATTACTATTTTTACTTCAATTCTTGCACTTTTTTTCCTATAAAATAAAAAAATTATAATATCTAATATTTCAAATCAATTGGATAAATGAGGTAAGGAAAATAGAACTTAGAATTTTAAGTTGAAGTTATAATTAAATAATATATATAATTATAAGAATATTTACTTGAGCTAAAAAAGATTAGAGATAAAATATTTAAGATTTTAATATCATCATAATTTCAAATCAATTGGACAAATGATTAAGGAAATAGAACTAAAATTTTTAGTTTGAAGTTATAATTAAATATATATATAATTATTAGGATATTTATGACTAAAGATAGGGATTGAAATATTTTAAGAATAACATATATAATTAATTAAATATATTTTATTATGGGCTAAATGAGAGAGTAATTGAATATTTATTTTTTTTGTATTATATTATATATAATATGTGATAAATAAGTTAAAAGAAATAAACTTAAAATGTAATTGAAGTTTATAATTAAATAATATATATAATTATAATATATTTATTTCACTAAAAGATATGATTGAAATATTTTAATTTTAATATAATTATTTAATAAAATCAATAAATGGGATAAATGAGTTAAAGAAATACTTAATAAAATTAAAGTTATAATTAAAATATATAATGATTAAATATCTAATTAAGCAAGTAAATTGAAAAGAAATGATGAGATAATAAATTTATTTGATTGGTCAATTTTTTTATTTTCTATTTTTTATTTTATTAGATTGGTCAAAAAATATTTTCTAAAAAGGGTTTCAAACATAATTAAGATTAAAAGTAAAATCAAAAGCTAAATGTTCTACTTCATGAATTACGATATTTAAATTACAAATTCATAATATTGAGGATTTATTGTCATGAGGTAAATTTACAGAGATTATAATTTGAGAAAGAGACGAGGCGAGTATGAATTACCAAGGTCCAAAAAAATATTAATTAAATTCCTTGAACATGCTAATTATGTTAGATGGATAAAATGGAGGGGTGATTAATAATTAGAAAAACAAAATTAAAATAAATTTAATGTGTAAAACATTGTAAAAAATAAGAAAACTTAGGAATTGGAATAAGATAAGAAATGGATGGTGGGTTTTTTATTAAATGGATTAACGAGTTAAAGAAATAGAACTTAAAAATTTAGTTGAAGTTATAATTAAATAATCTATATAATTATTAGGTCTAATTAAGGTAAAGTAAAGTGAAAAGAAATGAGGAGATAATAACTTTATTTCATTGGTTAGTTTTTGATAAGAAAGATGGGAAGAAGATAAAAAATGGATGGTGGGTTTTTGATGTGGTAAATTTACACAGATTATAATATGAGAAAGAGATGAGGTGAGTAAGAATTACCAATTCCTTGAAACATAACATATCATAAAAAAAACACTAAAAAAAACACTAGTAAAGAAACAAAATTACATAAAATTTTGACTTTTTTCTTTTATGTTATTGTTTCTTATGCCATTGCCTTACGATGTTTCTTTTCCAACATGTACAAATGCTAATTCAAGAATGGGGAAAACTACGACCTTAAAAATCACAATAGATATTTTGAGTGTTAAAATAATATTACTAGGCATCAGAATAGCTCATAATTTATTTTCACTTTATTTGTAAATATGGTTATACAACAAAGTGGCTTGTAATTTCACATTTGTTTTATTTGCAAATATGATTGAGGGCCAACCAATTTATAGTTTGGATTTCCCTTTTATTGGTAAATAGGAATATAAGTGGAAGGGTTCATATTCGAGGGGAGAATTTCAACTATCCTATATTTCATATGTAATTATGTTTAATGTGTGGAATATAAGTAGATTTAAAGTTCTTTTTACATATTTGCACATTTTTTTAAATTGTTGCCAGCTTTTTATATTCCCTAATATTATATCATATATTTTACATCTTTAAAAGATTTAATTTCGTTTATATCTTGATTTGATTTTTACACAATAGTTCTAATTATTTAATTGATAAATATTTCTTCAAACAAAACTATTGAAGTGTAACCACTCTATTTCTTGGGATATGGGTTTTGTGAATACAATGTTTATAAACCATTCATAGCGTTTGTAATTAATACTTTCTCTTTTGTTTATATGTAACCTTCGTGTAGTTTATCTTAAATTTCCTTGAAAAAATACAACATTACAAGTAATAATGGTTGCCATCGTTAGTTTTAAATTAAGTTTTTGTTTTCTCTTTTCAAGATTGGTATATTTAGTATTTACATAAGTAGTAATTGATATCAAAGGATATCCAAATGAAAGAGAAATTTACATATTCAAATAATCCATTTTGAAATCTTGTTTTTGGATTTTTGATGCCTCATTTGGATATCTTATCTTTGAATACATTTTTACTCCATTTACGTAGCTCAACTGGAAGCATAGCATATATGGTTGGAAATATTATTCCAAAACCTTTCTAATGGTATATGGAACTCCCTCTAACTCCTCACAATTAAGAATAAATAACTTCTTCAATATTCATTATATATTCTACCAGTTGCACAAGGCAGCCTAGCGAGTAGACAAGTCAAACTAGTCTAGACCTTAAATGCAGTATAAAGAGGTAGAAGAAGCAGCATTTCAAGTCACTCACTAAGGTAATTTTGGATCTATTCAAACAAGTGAAGAAATGAATAATTTCTAAAGTTCATACTCCATGAACTAGAAGTGAAGAGAAGGTGATCTAGAGAGACATTCTAGGGAAGGATTTTTTGCATGTTTTGAAGGGTTTTTGGCTTATTTTAGAAGGATTCTTGGAACAATTTTGGAAGGTTTCTGGTCCTGGTTGGAAGGTTGATTAAAAAATTATTATTGGGGCCCAAATTATGTCCCCTCTGAAGGTTGAATTTCAAATATGTGTAGAGGGTGAATTCCAGTGTAGAAGGACAAGTCTTAGGCTTATCTTGAGAGCAGTGACCTATCCCTATTGAGGTTGAATTTTAGGACTAAAGTTATAGTAAAAATAAGGATGAACTCATGTTTTTTTAGGGCCAAATCCTGGTGTGTTTGAATATGAGTTTTAGGTTTGTTTCGGAAGATCTAACAATGTTCTCTTTTGATAGGTCAAACCCTATAGAGGAGATAGAGTTCTAGAAGAAAAGTTCTGATTGCTAGAGGACTAAGTTATTTTCATTAAAGTCCAAGTTTCAATCCTAGATTGGGGCCTGTTGAGGCCAATTTATACTAATAAGGATGCCTAGTTCAAGGATCACTTTTTTAGGGAAGTTTAGTTGTTGAGAAGGTTGTGTTTGGGAAATCAATTTCTTATGTGAAGGAACGAGGAGTAGCTTCTAGGAGGGAAGACTTTCTTTGACTAATATTGACTCTTGTACAAGCTTTGACAGATATAAATAAAGGAGTTGGTGCTAATAAACTAGGGAGTTGGTTCTTCCTTTCAGTTGGTGTTGATAAACTAGGGAGTTAGTGCTTCCTTTTAGTTGGTGCTGATAAGTTTGAATTTACCCTTTATATATATTAAGAAAAGAATTCTATGATTTTCACATAAAAATATATTTTTTGTATATGATTGTAATTTGGTTTTACCTGTGGATGCATCTAAAATTTTTTGAAGTTAAAATTGTTGATATTTATTCAACCCCCTCTTAGTATTGTTGAATATTCCAACAATTGGTATCAAAGTGGGCTTTTACAAAAATAGTTTGACCATTAGGAGGTAGATATGAGTGAGACGCATGGACAAGCAAACAAAATACACCAAACATGGTATGTTAATGATTGATGGAAAAAATTATGCCTTTTGAAGCATAAGGATGGAAGTTTTCTTACAAGCACAATGAGTTGATGCTTAGAAAGTTGTTCTAAATTAATACAAGTTACCAACCTCCACTCCAATAGATCTAGTTGGAAGAATACTATATGAAAGTAATTTAAAGGTGATGTATGACATTCTAGGAAGGCTGATAGGATAAGAATTTTTAAGGTTATGCATTTTGAATCAAAAAAATAAATTTTGGATAAGCTCAAGAATGTGTATGAATGAGATGAAAAGGTCAAAGGGGTCAAGCTTCAAACTTATAGAGGATAGTTTAAACACCTAAAGATGAAGGAAGATGAAACATTTCATCTTAGTTTATGTAGGTTGAAGAGATTATGAATACTATGAGAGGATTGGGAGAGAACATCGCAGCTTCAATCATCGTTCAAAAGATACTAAGATCTCTCCCAATGATATTTGATTCTAAAATATTAGCTTTAGAAGAAAGATCAGATCTAGCTATTTTGAGTATGGATGAGCTACATGGAAATCTTACAACATATGAAATGTGGACAGAACCGGAAAAACCATTCAAAAGTGAGGCAACTTTGGAAGTCTCCAAGAAGACAAGGAAGAACAAGGAAAATTAAAAAATAAGCTCTAGTTTTAGTGATGATTCAGATGATGTAGAAGAATCCAAATTTGTGAGAAAGTTGAAAAGAGGAACTAGAATGAAGGTAAGCTTCCTTTAAAATGTTTTGAATGTGGTAGAATTATCCATTATGCTTCTAAATGTCCTTTTTCAAAACGGTCATATAGTGACGAAGAAGAAAATTATAAGGAAGAAAATAAATGTTAAAAAAGAAACAAAGGAAAGAGTAAGGGAAATTCTTCCAGAAGTAAAGTCTCTATTCAAGAGAAGATAGTAGCTCATTTGATGAATATGATGACAGTGACCATGATTATGATAGAGTGTTCTTCATGACATTAGATTATCAAAATGAAACTCCTAAAAAATATGAAGGCAATCATGAACAATAAGAAGCATAATTGGACCTTGAGGAAAAAATGATTAATGCCTTAAGTGACCTTAGAAAAGAAAGGAAGAAAAATCTCATACTCTAAGAAGAATTATAGAAATTAAAGGATTGTTTACAAAGCCCCAGGAAGAACTCTGAAGAGACTAAGTATACCATTGTAAATCTAAAAGTACAATTAGAAGAAGCTAGAGTGATTAAAGAAACACTCAA
>APFE031255704.1:0-31685 GCA_000404065.3 Pinus taeda | reverse complement strand
AAATATTATTATTAATTAATTTCGATTTTACTTAGGCTTTAAGAATTCCAGGTCTTGATAAAGAAACAAAAATATTGAAGATTTTCATCCTTTACAACCAAGATACAAGGAAGTTATTATAGAATTAAATATGCTTTGAAAATCCAAATTGGTGGCCATTCAGACATAATTGTTTTAAAATTTATTAAAAATCATAACATTCAGATAAAACATATGCTAAGTATCTGAACATATTGTCTTAAAATCAATCTACACGGTCAATTAAAAAAATTAACAAATTATCATTTACCTTAAGTTGAAATAGAAAAATTTAATTAAGAAGTGTTTAAATATATATTCTCAACTATAATCACCCAGTTTCACTATTACATCTAAACATGAAATAAATTCCCACGTAAAATGCTCACTACAATGCATTTGAATGATGCTTTGGGTTACATAACTTACATCCTTCTGCCAGCTATTTTTACGGTTTACACCAAGTTTATGTTATGCATTACTCAATAATCATGTCAAAACTAATTTTTGACTAATCTTAATCGAAATGAATGGATTCTTTTTTGTCATTTAGGAGCAACGTTTTTATTATTGTGCGGATAGGTGGACGCATTATATAATGTAGTGTTATGTTCATTAACATTAAACTTTAAGATTTTAAAAAACAAAAATTGGATTTATAAATTTAAAGTGCTTATGTTTGAGGAAATCTATTATACAATGTTATTATTTTAGCTTAGATATATTTAAATTTCTGATTTGATCTTTATGAGTATTTGGTGGATTGGGATTTAAGATGGATGAGATTTAAGATGAATCTAACTAACTAGTAACAAAAATACAAAAATAGAGATGAATATATTTATTATGTAGGACATATTAATATCTGTCACTAGTTTTCCTTATCTTTTTGTATTGTATTGAGACATATGTAATAAAAATATTATGACCATATTAATATTGTGAACTTAGGTCATATTCATGTTTTTGTAATGCATCATTTTTTCATGAAATTCTCATGTAATGTATTCTATGTGAGGGTATGACGAGTTTATTGTAAAATGTATTTGGGATAAATAATCACAAATATAATATTAGGATATGATTTCCTCACAAGGTTTCAAATATAATTTTAAAATGGATTTAAAAAATAGTTTATGAATTAAGATAGTCTCACTTCTCCAACTCAAAGTAATTTTATAGCAAGTGGAATAAAAATTAGTGTTTGTGTAAAATTCGTTATGGAACCATTAGTGATCAAGTTAATTGTCAAGAAATTTATTATAAAAGTTGATACTTCAAACCTAGGTTTACCCATGTCCTTATTAGGGGTAGTCATGGACACCTAATGTGTCCTCTTTTGGGAGAAGGAGTGATTAGTAAAAATGGATGTCACAAATAAAAAAAATAAAAATAGTTATAGAGTTGTGATTTGAATGGACTCCATATCATGCAGATATTAACCCAACCCACTTATAAAACAAATCATAAATTCTTTGTAATTTAAGCAAGTTACCAATTCACCATAGTAAAAAGACAATTATGCTAGTAATAATTAGAATGAAATTAATATCTGACACTAATCCAAGTTATTTAAAAAATAACAATTTTACGAATTTATAAAAATTAATTATATATATTAATAAATAATTACATTCTTAAATATAATTTCTTATATTTACTAGAAACCATTCTTAAAGATTTCAAAATATTTTCATTTCAAATTTCTATTCAACACCTTTGATTAACTATTTAATGCAGTTTTTTCGTTAATTACATATTTTATATTTAATTACATATTTTGTATTTGAAAATATATATTTGTAACACCCTCCATCCACATTTACCCAAGCTAACCAGTCCACTCTGGTAAACATGTGACAAGAGTCCACTATGATGAGATTCAACCTCCTAGGTCTCCTTAAGGAAGTGGAATCGACAAACACAACCAATATGAACTTCCACATATGCAATAGAACCCTTAAGATCTAACCAACCCCTGAAGATGATCAACTACTGAGACAAAAAATCATTTGATTGATCTTGACCCTCAATCACTCCCATGACAAGCCCTACATGCAACTAACGCCTTCCAGTCACTCCCACAGCGTGGCATGCCAACAACTTTGGACTTTTCCAACTAGTTCTATGCCAGCGACCCCAGATTTTGTGCCACTTTTTTAGAGCCAGGACTTAGGCCACAGCCTAGAACTTCATAAAAACTTTGAGAATGATAAAATAACATGGAAAAAAATGTATTAATGCAAACATTGATACAAGTACAAGTAATCGTCAAACATGTCACAATTGTGTAATCTATACGTCATAAAATTATATTTAATCATAAGTTTCTCATACTTATCTGAGATTTGTCAAGAAGCACTGATGCCATATCACAATAGCTGTATAATCATCTATTAGGTCATATATTCATTGTAATTTGAAATACTAATAAAATCGTGATCATATGCATACATCAAGTCTGCCATGGAAGATACTCATAACCAACATATTATCAATATAAAAAACAAAGATATAGAAGCCATAAATATCACATGTGAACCAGTACATTTATACATAAAATACTAAGGAGAAAGAGCTCTTATTGATGAATGAATAGGTCAACAAGGTTCTAGAATTCCACAAACTAACGGACCATAGATTGGCTAAACCAAATCTTTCCTCAGCCAATCACGCCTGTTCCATATTCCAAGCGTGAATGTGGGACTCACAACCAAACCAAAATAAGGCTTCCAAAGGCCAAACCAGCTCAACTCTCATCAATATAATCAGGCTTTACCGCAATTACAGCCAAATCACTAGGCCCTAAGCAAGCATGGAGGCCACCATATTTCTCCACCTACATGATAAAGAATTTTCCTGCTTCCTAGTCTCTACGATTTACTGTATATTTGGTCATGCATTGGTCAAGGATTCATAGGCATAATTGAGAATCCACCCTCCAGGGTTTACTGTATATCCTGCCATACACCGGTCGAGGATTCCTAGGCCTCATCAAGGGCACACACCTATAGGATTTACCATGTATCATGTCATTCACCGGTTGGGGATTCCTAAGCCCACCGAGGCACACAATATATGTATTTACCATGATTCATTGTCGGGTTCAAGGATTACTATGTTATTTGCTCTTATTTAGAGACCACCTCACTCAATTTCGGATCCATCTAACAATCCAACAACACACCATGACTATCTAGAAATGGCAAGGAAAGGCTAAAGAACATTATCACACTTAAAAAAGCCCATGCAAATAACGACAAGAGAACCAAGAACACTTATGCATGTACCATGCATGCCAAAACTAGCGAGGAAATCACACATTCAAATTGATACTTGCAGGTAAACCCATTATAGATGCTTGATCCTACTCTTCCTTGCTTGAATTTTGCTTCCTCTTTCCTTCATTGCTCTTCCTTTTCTTTCCTTGATCCAATTTTAGAGTGCTCTAAGAATTCTCTAAGTGTACAAGAGTCTGATAGAGAGAGAATAAAGAGAGAGAGAGCTCCATAACTAAACTAACAAAAGGTACCAACTGATCCTTAAAAGCCTTTTTATTAATGAGTCCTCTATTTTCTTCAAATTTCCATTATTTTTCCTCCTCACATGCAACCCATGACCTTTCACCTTCCTTTTCTCCTAATTTCCATTATTTTCATAATAAATTGCCAAAAATTCCATTTTTCCTTTCCAAATCCTTTGCCATTTTCTTTAGCCATAATAAATCAAATGAAAACCCTCACAAGTATGTTTTTCTCAACATTGAACTTGGAATAAGCTTTTTGTGACTTTGGTTATTATTTTTTCCATTATTAAGTTTATTATAAGAAGTTTCAACCCAGGATTGCTATAGTTTACTCCCCCTTAGGCGAACACCATCCTTGGTGTTGAATGACACCTACAACCAATAAGGCTACTAAAAGAAAATCATACTTCCCATGGATCTTTATAGCTTAGCTTATTGCATTATTTACAATGATCAACCTGATGAGAATAAAACAGCATGACAACATAATAACGTGAAAACCATAATGACATGGCAACCATACTACTTATTGGAGCTTTATAACATATCTCATGGTGATATTTACATCCATGTACATATGTACATATACCAAAACCATTCGCTCAACCAATGAATAGAGAAGGATACATAGCCTGCATCTAATCTGCCATCTCCCATGTAGCTTCATCGGGCCCAAAGTACTTCCACTACACTTTAACCTTCTACATGAGTGTCTTTCTCTACAGAATACATTGTGGTTCCAGTTAGACTTATCCTTATGTCTCCACCTACAATACAGAGCAATCAATCACATGATCAATATCTTTAACATATTTCTTAAGAAAGGACACATTGAAAACATCATGTAATTTCACAGTCGGAGGTATTACAACTTGATAAGATATTGGTCCAATCCTTTCAAGAATATTGAAAGGTCTATAAAACCAAGGTTCTAGCTTAGCACATGATCCAATTCTCAAGGAGCTCTTCTTCGGCTTGATGCACAAGTACACTTGTTCGCCAACCTGGAACTCCTTAAACAACCTATTTTGATCTGCATAAGGTTTTTGTCTATCCCGTGTTTCCTTTATATTTTTCTTGATTACCTGCATTTCTTGTTCCATTTATGCCAACATATATGGTCCTAACAACACTATGCTCATTGGATCACTCCAATTGATGGGAGTATTACAACTCTTCCCATAGATTTCCTCAAATGGTCTCATCGTCGAAGACTCCTGATACCCATTGTTGTAAGAAAAATAAACCAACGGAAGGTACTCATCCCATCATCTTTGCTGATGCATCACAAGCATCCTCAACATTTCCTTCAATATGCTATTGGCCCTCTACGTATTTCCATCTGTTTGCAGAATATATGTTGTGTTGAAGGCCAATTATGTCTCCAAACCTGCAAAAAACACCTTCCAAAACATGGAAGTGAACTTAGCATCCCTATCTGATAAAATATTCCTTACAACACCCTGCAACATCCCTACATCTCCGATGAATACCTATGACACATCGTTAACTAAATAAGTGGACTTCATTGGAATGAAGTGCACTACCTGAGTTAATTTGTCAAGCATAACCATGATGGAATCATGCTATTTAGATGTATTTAGAAAATACTATGATGAAATCCATGGAAATGACCTCCAACTTCCACTCTGGAATCAGATTCATATGAATTAGTCCACCAAGATGTTTACATTCTCCCTTCACCTGCTGACAATCCAAGAATCTAGCCACAAACTCTGCCATGTCCTTTTTCAGATTCAGTCAATAATAAAACTTCTTCATTGTTGTTAATGTCTTTTGATATCCTTAGTGACCTGAATATGTCTTAACATGAAATTCCCTCAGGATAAGCTTCTTGAGCTCACTGTTATCTGCTACATAGATCATGTCTCTAAATATGATCAAACCATCTATTGTTAGACCATAGTCCACATCTTGATCACCTGTACCTTGTTGTAACATGTGCATAAGCTCCATGTACCTTTCATCCTGTTGTCTTTCCTGTAAGATATGATCCTGTAGATCTATCCCATAAGAGCTCATAACTGTAATATAATTCATATGTATCCTCCAACTAAGGGAATATGCAACCTTGTTCTCTTTTCCCTTGATGCACCTGATCTCAAAATCAAACTCATTGATCACGGCAAACCATCTAGATTTCCTAACATTCAGATTCGACTGATCAAACAAGTATCTCAATCCACTAGGATCACTCATGAACACAAACCTCTTGCTAAGAAGATAGTGTCTCCACATCTTCAATGCATGGATGATTTCTGTCAACTCAAGATGATGTGTCTGATAATTCTTCTCCTGCTCATTCAGTTTCCATGACTCATAGCATAGTACCTGTCCTTCCTGCATAAGGACTCCACCAAGTCTTCTCTTGTAATCATTTGTACATACCACAAACTCTTTGTCAGATCTGCAATCTTTAAGACTTAAGCATTTGTCAACAATTGTTTCAACTCCTCAAAACATTATGCACATTCTTTTGTCCATTCAAATTTCTTACCTTTCCTTTGCAATGATGTAATAGGATAAGAAATTTGTAAGAAGTTCTTGATGAACCTCCTATATTAACCTGCTACCCCCATAAATTATCTTACCTCATCCACGTTTTTAGGAGCTTCCCATTCCATGATAGCCCTTATCTTTTCCAGGTCCATTACTATGCCTTCCTTGGATACCACATGCCCCAAGTAATGTATCTTTGTCTAAAAGAAAATGCATTTACTAAGCTTAGCATACAACTGATGCTTTGTCATTGTTTCTGCTAAGTCAGAAGAATTTCCACCACCACGCTGCTCATTTGATCCATAGGGATCGTTTCTTGAACTCGAATCTGCCATCTTTCTTGTCATCTTTGATCTCTTTCCTACAAGTATACCATGTCAGCTAAACCAAAACATAACCATAGCAAACATACCTCAATATAATTAAGGGGAGGATATCTCATCTACAAGATCAACTAGAATAGGATGATACATATATAATCAGAATCATAAAAACATATGAACATAATTTCAACCATTATCCATTAATCAATGCATGACCATATCGACCACATACCATGACCTCATGCAGGACAATTATCACCATGTCAATATATGCATAAAAACTTATAAAAATTAACGTGCCTAATCAATTCATAACCGGCATGAGCTCAGGATGACCATTTCCAATCAATGACACCATCAAATTTCACATGGCGAAAAATTGTAACCATGGCCAACATCATGCACACATAACAAGAATAAAGACAATAAGAAAAAGAAACACATATGCATCTGACATATATGCATGACCAACACGCCACCCATCTAATCTAAGGGGTGAACCATGCTCTGATACCACCCTATGGTATTAGATATCACATAAAGAGAATGGAAACTAAAAACCAACCAAAGAGAACAAAACCCGCTCTGATACCACCCTATAACACCCTCCTCCCAGATTTACCCAAGCTAACATGTCCACTATGGTAAACATGTAACGAGATGCTACTATGATGTGTTTTAACCTCCTAGGTCTTCTTAAGGAACTGGAACCAGTAAACACAACCAATGTGACCTTCCACACATGCAACAAAACCCTCATGAGCCAACCAACCCCTGAGACAAATCATCATATGATTGACATTGACCATGAGGGGCTCCCATGACAAGCCCTACAAGCAACTAAGCCATTCAATCACTCCTACAACAAGGCATGCCAATGACTATGGACTTTTCCTGCTAGTTTTGTGTTAGTGACTGCAGATTCCATGCCACTTTTTTAGGTACACGACTCAGGCCACCGCTTAGAACTTCATAAAAACTTCAGGAATGATAGATAACATGGAAACAAAGGTAATAATGCAAAAATTGATACAAGTAATTGACCTCACCCCTACTAACCATGACCGACATTTCGTTAAACATGTCACAAATGTGTAATCTATAGGTCCTAATATCATACCTGAGAATATGGGTCTCATACTTATCCAAGTTTTGTCAAGAAGCACTGATGCCCTATCACAATAGCTGAATAATCATCTATTAGGTCAGATATTCATTATACTTTCAAATATTAATCAAAACATGATAAGAGTCATACATCAAGTTTGTCATGGAACATACTCATAACAAGCATATAATCAACATAAATAACAAGGATATAACAACCATAAATATCACATGTGAACTAGTACATTTACACATACAATACCAAGGAGAAATAACTCTTATTAATAAATGAATAAGCAAACCAAGTTCGAGACACCACCCGACCATAGATTGGTTGAACCAAATATTGCTTTATCCAACCACCCTTGTGCCATATTCCAAGCATGAATGTGGCATTCAAAACCAAGTCAAACCATGGCTTCCAGAGGCCAAACCACCTCAACCCTCATCAATATAAATAGGCTTTACCGCAATCCCAACCGGGCCACTAGGCCCTAAGGAAGCATGGATGCCACCGTATTTCTCCACCTATACTATGTGGAATTTTCTTGCCTCCTAGTCTCTAGGGTTTACCATATATCCAACCATGCACTGGTCAATGATTCTTAGACCTAATCGAGAGTCCACCCTCTAATATTTATTGTATATCCCACCATACACAAGTCGAGGATTGCTAGGCTTAATCAAGGGTAGACACCTCTAGGATTTGTCTTATATCTTGCCATTCACCGGTCGAGGATTCCTAGGCCTAACGAGGCACATAATCTTTGGCTTTATCGCAATCCAAAGTTTGGTTCAGGGATACTAGGCCATGTGTTCTTATTCAGTGACCACCTCACTCAACTTCAAATCCATCCGACAATCTAGCTCAACCAAAACAGGAGAACCCCATCACAACATGGCTATCTGGAAATGGCAAGGCAAGGGTGAAGAACATGGTCACACCTAGAAAAACCCATGCTAATGACAATAGGAGAACCAAGAACACACATGTATGTACCATGCATGCCAAAACTAGTAAGGAAATCACACATGCAAATTGATACATGCAAGTAAACTCGTTGTAGTTGATTGATTCTACTCTTCCTTCCTCTTACCTTCTTTTATCTTCATTTGCTTTCCTTGATCCAATGCTAGAGTGATCCAAGAATTCTCTAAGTGTCCAAGAGTCTGAGAGAAAAAGAATGGAGAGAGAGACCTCCAAAACTGAACTAAAAAAAGATACCAACTGATTCTTAGAAGCCTTTCTATTAATAACATGTATCTCCTTTTAAAAAAATTATAAATTTAAAAACCCAAAAGAGTTTAGCGTTGGTAGTTAATCGTAGATGGAAATTATCACGTTTAATACGTTATGCTTTTCTTTACTTCTAAAGTCACTTCATTTGTTTCCTACCGGAAAAGTTGTTAGTTTTAGTTTTCCCTCTTTTCTAGCCTAATTAAGTTGCTGAGGAATTTAAAAATCGATTTCTGTGTGTAGTTTAAAAGTACCGGGCTAAAAGATCCATATATTGTCATTCAATGGGCAGCATCACATGTTGATTGTCAATTTAGATTTCTGTGTGTAGTTTAAAAGTACCGGGCTAAAAGTACGGCGTGGCCATTCATATCCAACCCCTCAACTATCGTGAGAGAGTTAATCATGATTAAATATATAATAAATACAAAACATACAAGAATGGTGTTTGAATTTTATAGTGAATCAATAAAACTTTCAACAAAAAGCGGAGCGACATCATTCATGAAAAAAAAGTTGAATCGTAAATTAATTAAAGAAGTTAATCCATCACATATTTCAATGGTTAGAAAAGCATAAGTAGATTAATGAGCATTTTCTATTGAATGTTTGTAGGGTAAATTTTTTTCTAATCCAAGTCATAAATGAAATAGTGTGGTATATTCTTTCTTATTCTTTTATGTCGATGAATATTACCTCTAAATATTGAATTATTTTTTCATTTTTAAATTTAGGTTTACTTTTCATTTATATAATATATATAATTATAAAATTTTTTATATAAATGATAAATACAAATGTTTTCATTATATAATTAAATAATTAAATTATGTAAATTATCAAAATGTAAATATATCTATATTTATATACTAGTTATATTTGCTAATGTAGTTTGTGCTAGTAGATTGACATCATTTATATATACAATATATATAAATTGTGTTATATATATATATATATATATATATAATATATATGAAATATTTAAATATATATTATTTAAATGTAACATCTACATCTATGTAAATGCAAATTATACATAAGACGTCATAGTTTCAAATACAAATGAGAGTAGAATATCTATATGGAAGTGGGTCCCTTATCCCATAAACAGTGAGTCTCACACATCATTAGTGTTTGACTTAGTTGTGATCTTAAAATGAGATTATTAATATTATTAAATGATGAAATTATGTAAACCTATAAAATGAACAAATAATAATCTTATATATGAAAAACATAATTTGCCATCTCTTATGAACCTTAATATGATCTCTAATATGACAAATGGTGGACCCCAATTTCATTAGCAATGAATGGTGATTATGTGGTGAATTGTGATAATTCCATGATGATTAGTAGTGAATGTTGATTCCGTGGTGATACTAGTATGGAGTGGCCACCAATATTGAGATGCTTTATGACAATAAGAACAGATGTGGAAGATTTTTTTTTTTTTTTTTTTTTTTGTTTATACACATGCCTGCCCGACATATTGATTAAATCTCAATGTCACTTCTTATATGTAAATGAAGCATAGATTTAGAAAAAAAGATTGGTCCATTGACTAAGTGGAAGAGAACAATATGTTGATATCTATTATTTAGATCAAAAGATAAAAAAATTTAATTAATAAACATTTTTCTACTGAATGTTTGTAATTTTTTTAATCGAAATCATTATTTTATAATCATAAATGAAAATGTTATTATAGTTATTATATCCTCATTCGTTTTAGAATTTCAAGTATCAACTCCTTTCCTTCTCTAAATCCATGTTTATTTTTTAACATTTACCTAATAGAATTATAAAATTTCCATGCAAATTATCAAATAACAAATTATGTAAACAATGCAAATTATTGGGACAATAGACACATTCTACAACCCATTATGCCTAATGCCTATATTTTATATCAACTATAAGAGATAATATACTTAATGTTTAAAAAAATAAATATCTTATATTTAACTTATAGATAACTCAATATGGGAATTAAACAAAAGTTTAAATGTTCATTTAAATATCCCTATAGACCTATCTTAATCATGGATCTACTAAAATTTGCAAAAAATCATTGGTAACGATGAAAAGGCACTACTTCTCTTCAGGTGTAAATCCTTCTGCATATCAAGAGATTTGATCCCTCTTACTTCTTGGTAGATATGTGGTTAATATAATCATTGGTAACCATGAAAAGGGACTACCTCTCTTGAGGTGTAAATCCTTCTGCATATTAAGAGATTTGATCCCTCTTACTTCTTGGTAGATATGTGGTTAATATAGACCTATACTTGTCAAATTTCAAGTGATGTTGACTATATAACAACTATCTTTAGTAAAGGTAGTAAATGTGCTTGATACGCTCAACACCATTTGTTATTTAATTATCTGTACAATTTTTGTCATTAACACAATTATATTAGTAAATGTTGTTGGTATATATCAATCAACTTCATTTAATAATAATAATGATAAAAAAATATTTTTAAGATCATCACCAAATTGAGGCTGAATTGGTATATAAAGCACTAAGCTTTTGTGAGACATAATCTTAACTCAACACAACTATCTAATTATTAAATTTTATAGACGTATACATATTCTACCTTTTAAATTTTAATATATAAATTCTTAAAATAAAACAAATTTGACATAAACAAAATTACATGTTAAACTTAAAAAATATACCAACATAATGTTTAATTTTTACAATTTGATAATAAACTAAATACCATTTTGAGAAAAATTAGAGTAACATCACCAATGAAAAGGAAACAGAACGGTACACTCATCAATGAAGTTAACCATCTACTAATTATTAGAAAAACATAATATAAAAGGTTTTAGTGATCAAGACATTCCTAAGAAGTTTGAAGTAATACGACGAAAAACGCAGTCAACATGGGACTCAATGGCCTCTAGCTGATTCATAGGAAGATGCATGTATACCACCCAGCTTCCATCCCCTAAAGGACTTGGTAGTGGCATTACGTAACCGGCTTCTCCACCCCAAGGAAAATGGTAGCTTCCAAAACAAGGATTTCCCCATCCAAAGTCAATCTTGGACAAAGGGAAACGTAAGCCAGAAGAAACCAAAATGCTTGGACCATTAGATTTTGCCATCTCCCTTTTGCAATAAATAGTAGCCAGGCCAGGGTCAGGTCGGATCATCTCCACCCAGTCAATTAAGCTTTGAAAATGTTCCTCATTTGCAGCTCTGCATATAACGTTATGAATGAGCTTAGCACTCCAACTAACAGGTTGGCTTTTAATATCTGAGGCCTGAGCTTCCACACAAGGTAATAATAATACATTGCCGAAGTAATTAGATGGTATTCCCTTGTTTGTTAAACGGGTACGACCATCTATAACCACACCTATGCTACAATTTCGATCATTGTGGATCTCCTGACTAAGGATCAGTAACTTCCAGAGATAAGCAGAAAAAGCAACCAATTTGCTATACAGTTTACCGTGTTCATTTGCATTACTTTGGAGAAACTCAACATCTTTGGCGGTTAGGTAATAGATCCTGCTAACTAGAGAAGGAGGAGGATCTTGTTTCTTGGATTTTTCTAAATGCAGAGAAGAGTGTCTCGTATACATTTCATCAATTGCAGAGCAATAATGAGGAGGCCGTCGAGGGAGTAATACGGATCTATCAAAGTTGGGTTTCAACATTTCAATGGACTCCTTTCGAGTAAGCTTTGCCCACGATAATAAAAACATATTGGTAGAAAATGCATCAGCAATCCTATGATCAAATGTGCACCCAATAATAATACCTCCGCAACTAAATTTTGTTACCTGAAAAAATAGGAACCGAATCATTTTCGATAATAATCTCTGAAGTCAAAATGATTTTGAATAAGACTTTACTATACTCCTACGTAGGGTTTCATAAACTATTGCTTCTCTTATTATTGTGTGTGAAGGGATGTATAGAAAGGCCTAAGGCAGAATTAGCATATTGCATTGAACAGAGTTAAAAATACAGGGAAGCTTACCTGGGTAGAAAATACGGAGTTATTTGAAAGCATTGGAACGAGCTTCCCCTCAATGGTTTTATCTGGATTGTAGAAATCTAACTCAGCAAGTCCTATGTTCGCAGCAGCTTGAACGAATTCAACACCCTGGTCGTTGCAGAGCAGTTCTGGCTCGCCAGAGGTATTGGATAACATTTTGCCAGCAAAAACATAGTAATAAGCGAATGCCTCTGATAGCGAAATTTTCAGATCATGGGTAGCTTCCTCTGCAAAGGAGGATACTGATCTGGGGGTGGGCTGCCTATAACATAAGAAAAGGCTCACCGAAACAGGAGGAATTGTCAGATCCAAATTGGACAGAGGAAGCCGATGCTTCTGCACAGGATGGGTATTAACTACAACTTCGTTGCGAACTATTTTTACATTGAAATCATCACCTGGGAGGGCAGCCATCTCTAAAACTAGCCAAAGCACGAGTTCTTCAATGGAAGCAAATACAGCTCCTTATTTGTAGGGCTGGACCCACTACCTTTTCGCTTAATTCTATTAGAGTTATCGGCTGAATACTTCAGGTGACGAGAGCTGTGACTAGAAATACGTTTTTAACATTATCCTATACCGTCAGCGTAACATAACGTATTTTGTAAATTAAATGGTTTATAAATTTTGATAAATGTCACGTTAAATATCAAAATTTTAAAACTATTATTTTGTGGAAACTAAATAAATTCACAGATATGGGTTTTTATATCGACGTTTAGGACCACTATCCAGGTCCATTATTAAATAAATAGATATGAGGATTTCTGGAATAAACTACTAGCTTGGAACAACTGTGTATGGTTTATATTCTTTTGATAAAATGTGTATATTAGCGGCTAACAAATGTGAAAGTGTTGTTTTCATTATTTGTTGAAACAATCCTACCGAAATTTCAAGCATAAATTCATGGTTTATCAAATCAATTCGTGCTTTCATTTTGTATTCGACTAATTTTAATTTAATTAAAAAAAATACAGTGAGATCGTATGTATAGTATATGATATTCCGTTTGAATAGATATTAGTTTTTTTTACTAAAATTTTATCGATTTTGATTTATAATTTAATATTAGAATTAAATTTTATTATTATTGAAAATTTATTATTATGAAGATGATTAGTTGATTTTATGGTGAGTGTTTATAACTTTTTATTTTTATTAGTTACTAATTTTATTTATAGTTTTATTTATTTTTTTATTTTAAATTATTGATATTCTTTTGTTTTTTTATATTATGTTGTCTATTCAAGAATATATGAATTTTTTCACCATATTTTACCCAATCTAAAGTGACTTTTATTCTATTAAAAAATATTTTTAATATATATATAAATATATACCTATTTTAATAAAACAATAATTAATTTATCATATCCTTATTTTTTTAATAATATATTTCAACAACAAATATTCCCTTTTTAATTTTATTTTATTTTTTTAAATTGTAATTTTATTTTTATTCTATTAAACTATATTTAAAACTAGACGCCAATACTAACAACTATATAACCTTTGTTCTTATATGATTCATCCAATAATAATCACGACTATATAACCTTTGCTCTTTTATGAGTCATCCAATAATAATAATCACGGCGTCCCACCTAACTCAAAATGGGAAATAAAAGTAATCACGGCGTCCCACCTAACTCAAAATGGGAAATAAAAGTATAATCAGGGCGTCCCATCTAACTCAAAATGGGAAATAAAAGTATAATCAGGGTTTTCCATCTAACTCAAAATGGGAAATAAATAGGGAGTCGTCTATAATGCAACTTTTTGGAGATTCCGGTGACAAAATCTGTCGGAAGAAATTAAGGTTAAATATTGATTTGTTGTAGTTAAAATGGTTTTTTAACTGCATATTTGGATTCAGCACTTTGAAAAACCCCTAGGAGGCTTTGATTGTACAGAAACTAGCTATCAAACTTGCGATTCCAATAAATTGCCGCCAAATTTTGACCAAGAAAATCCACCGAAAAAACTTTCAAAAAATCGCATTATAGACAACTGCAATAAATAGTACATAAAATCCTATATATGCTGTCAGATTCGAATGGTTTTAAATTGAACGATCATGACGAACCACAAGATACTATTGGCAGCACGTGGAAATTAGTATTGCAGGTAGCAAGGGAGATAGTGATGGTTGCACTTATAAAGCAAGCGATTAAAATATATCTAATAATGTATTCAATGTGTGCATAAAATGTAGAAAGCTCCCGTACCCGAAGGATTCGCGAACCATGGCATCTTCACAAAAGAATAAACTGATCGTTTATATTTATGAGAAATGTATTCCTTGTTTAATACTCCCTCAGGCAAGTCACCGGAATATTGTTTTATTTTAAAGATATGTTTTATTTTAGAAAATAAAGTGAGAGTATAAATTTTGTATGTTTTGATTCATGGTATTTTGTTGAATTAATTTTATTAAAAAATAAGACTTAGGTAGTAGTTAATACTGACCGTTTCGTTAAAATAAAGTTGGATTAAGCTAAAAACAATTAAACTAAAGATTTTATCATAAAAAAATAAAACAATTAATAAAATATTATATTGTTAAAATTAGCCATGGCCAAAAATTAAGAAATATGATTATAACACACATATATATCTATTAAAATTATTAAAATGTTTTTTTAATATAATAATAAGTAATGTTAAAAGCAAAGAAAATGGATAATAGAAAAAAAAATTCAGAAATTTTAATCAAAATGAAATGAAACAAAATTTTTTTTAGTAACTAATAGAAATGGAAGTTACTAAACAAATAAGTTCTCAACCAATCACCTTACAAATAAATGAATTTAAATAATAATAATAAATAATAAAAATTGAATTCCTAATGTTAAACTAAGGGTAAGTGACATAAATTTTTGGTCAAAGGCAAACTAATAAATAGTCAAAGCAAATACCATGTATAATAAGAAAAATGGATTCGAATTTTAAATTTGAAAGATGAAATCATATAATCTAATAACATATTTAAACAAAGACATTTAATTCTATTAAAAATGATTTCCAGATTTGAAAAAACAAAAAATTAGAAATTATTACAATAATTTTTTATTTTTATTTTTAAATATAAATATTTATTTAAATGGTTATTAATATAATTGGTTATTTTTATTATTGACGTAGAATTACAAAAAAAAATAGTATTAGAATTAAGTTATCAAATTTTGGTAGCAAGTTGATTACATTGCGTACTTCCAAGCATTAATATAATAGATTCATTCTTTTTTACATTATATGATTGACCAATATTGCATGTAGAGAGCTAGAGGTAGGACAAGGGAAAGGACCATCTCTATTTTGTAGGATTTATGCAAAGCGTAATTCAAAACTTTGGATTGGCCCTTGGACACCAATGTGCAATAATGTATAATTTATGGAGTCTCTAATAAGGAGTTGCATGCTTAAATCCTAATTTATTAAGAGCCTTTAGGATTTTCTTGTTCAATGTTGCGCATCTTATTACTCAAGAACATCTTCACCTACTGTAGTGATTTTAACATTTGATTTATATTTTTCATGTTTGGAATTAGGGTGTGTTGGAGACTAATCCTCTAAGGGTTGGTGTGGAATGTGAATAGTCATCGAAGTCCAAGGACTACTTGGTATATGAAGAACAAGGGTCACAAGAATATATTATAAATGTATATCTTGTGAATATAAAAACTACCTCATGCTTATCTTATCTCTTGTCCAGTATTTGAATGTGTGTTTAACATGGCATCAGAGTGGGTATGTTCCTAACCTCCTCAATCTTGTTTGAGCCAATGGTTTTATGGCCTCCTTGTGCTTGTTAGTTATACCCTATTATCTCTATCATGTATGTCATAACTTGAGCATTCTCATTGTGCATGTGTCCATAGGGATCCAGACACTCCACTAAATTTGTTGTTTGCTAGAAATTTTCCTGCCAATGTACTCTATCCTCTGCGTTGAAATGATAACCATACTGCGTAAATTCATTGAAGCATGAATTTGGGAGACTGCGTGTCCTCCCATTCCATGGTTACTTGACAATTTTCTCCATATGTGCGCTTAACTATTTTCTTCATAAGAATTCTGAGCCAAATTGGAGCTTAATTCTCTACCCTCTGTCTTGAAATAGAATAAATGTGCAGTCTCTCATGACTCTATCCTCTGAACACTCTTCCATTCTACATTTGTGAAAGGGACTATCCACTGACTGGTACAATCGTTGTGTTTTTCGCTTGGGTTAATGGGTGAGGTAATGCCCAACCATAGTGTAAACATTGTGAATGGGACAAAAGTGGGTGTAAGCTCTCCCTCGTAAGGCGTGGTATTGTTTCTTTTGATCCTGGACATTGATTGTAGGTGTTGAGAGGCTCGTAAAACAAAACATCCACAAAAACACCATCTCTATCTCCATCGCATTTGGAACACCACCTCTTTGAAATCGAAATTCGGTCTTGTTGAAATTTGATGGCAAGTCGACCATAGCGTTTGACCTTCAGTCAAACAAATAACAATTTTTAAAGCATATTATGTGGCTGGAGTTGTAGAGTGGTGTTGTTACAGTAAAAATTCCGCTAATTACAACATTGAGCCATGTGTTGGTTGAATTCTTCCATGAATAATCGTGCAATGAGATAAATTTGCATCGCAGAGAGAAAGTCGAGCTATAGAGTTGATGATGTGTTCCTGGGTATCTTGTAACATTAGCGGGAGATGTAAGGGGATGATTATATACCTTTGTATCCTGTCTCATAATTATGTTGTGAATGGAGGGCTCTTCCTGCTAAAATAACCATTCTATAGTTTTTGCAGCATTATACGGGAAACCCAAATATTTGAGATTTAAAAACGTATTGGATGTCAAGCTCAATATCCAATCAATGGTTTTCCCATCTCGGTCGAAGCACAACCTTCTGTTCAGCATTTGCAAATCCTCCATTTGACTTGGCGTTAACCAATCGATGGTCTGCCCACCATTGTTGTGGCCCATATTTGTGCTAGGTTATGTGATAAAATTTGAATGTGCAAGATGTTGGCAATATTGGCATTGATGTCAAGTTAAGCTAATTGATTAATGTCAATAAATGTTATTGATGTAACTAAGCTCAATGATGATAATTTATGTTGAATGGAAAATGTACGTAAATGTTGAATGTTGAATATAAAACGCTGAAAGTGATGTGAAGTGCAAAGACTATTCTAATTAATGTGAAGGCTAAACATTGAGAAAAAAGTTGGAATACATATATTTGTTTGAATAGAAAATGTAGATAATCGAAATTTGATTTGTCTCTTCTAATTATTACTAAATGAACTGTTTATTCAGCTCTATTGTTTTATCACAAATAATTTTCTGAGATAAAAATGAAAGGACAAGATTGTGAGCAGTTTTTGAAGTCCAAGAAATTATTCTTTATTTCATATTCCTCCAAAGAATACAAATAACCAAGAGGGATTTCTTATACAACATAGATTGTGGAATGAAAATAATGATCTTCTTTTCGAATGGAAGTGGCCTGCATCAGACAAAGAATGAGCAGTAGCAAAAGAGAAGGAGAGTGAAATGAAGAAACAGTTCAACAAAAATCTTGACAACAAAATTGGATATGAGGTAACCAACAATTGTGACTTGAGGAATTTATGTTCTTTTATATGTTGCAGTTAGAAAAAGAACATGTTGTAGCATGTTGAGGTAGGAACCTCCTGTAGGTTGCAGCCTGCAGAAAATTTGTGGGAGTTGGAGCTTCCTTTGAGGTAAGAGCCTCTTGTAGGTTGGAGCATACAAAAATATGATGTAAAACAGGAGTAGAAACTTGCTTTCACATCACTTTTAGCCTAAAGTTCGTGGTTTTCTCCCTTCAAGGTTTCCAACTATATTCGATGTCTTTACGTGCTTCATCCTTGCATGTTGTGTGATTGTTTTGAATTGTTGGTAAACAAATCTGCTGACCTCTCTACTTGAAATATGCAAAAGGAATTCAATAACTATTGAGAAAAAAGATAAATCATTAACTACATAAGAAGAAGATTAAGTTGAGAACAAATAAAAGAATTAAATTACTGATTCGCCCCCCCCCCCTCTCAGTGATTTTCCATCCTAAATATCAATTGATATCAGAGCCAAGTTCCTTCAGTAGCATTCTAACAACTTGAAGGAGGTCCTAAGTAAGTAAAATGGCTAGTCAAGTAGGATGCTCAACAAATAAGGCCCTCTATTTAATGGTACATACTATGCCTTCTAAAAAGTAAGGATGAAGACATATTTATTGTCTCTAGGAATAGAAGTTTGGTCTTTTGTGTTAAAGGGGCATGAAGAACCAAAGGAAACAACTAGTGACAAAGATGTCGAACTGAACTTTATAGCTAATGCAAAAACTTTGAATGAACTTCTGAATGGTCTATGTGAGTCTGAATTGATCGAAGTAATGCTGCATTGTGAGTAAGCTAAAGATATTTGAGATAAATTAGAAAATATTCATGAAGGAGATAAAAAGGTGAAGATGGCCAAATTACAAGTATATAGAACTCAGTTTTAGACATTAAAAATGAATGAAGATGAAGATATAGAGAAATTATTTTAAGAGTTGATGAAGTTGTAAATATCATGTTGGTTCTAGAAGCAATTAGTAAAAGTGTAATAGTTCAGAAAAAATTTAGGTCATTACCTTCTAAATTCAATCCTAAGGTTTTAACTATAGAAGAAACAACAAACTTTGATACCTTGAACAAAGATCAACTACGTGGCTCTTTGACAGCATATGAGATGAGAATTCCAAAAGGGAAGGAAACCAGTAGAGAGTAAGATTTCAAGGTAGACATGCCCATAGAAGAAAAGGAGCGATCATGCTCAGGTTATGATGAAGAAGAAGTAAAATTTGTTAAGAGGTTGACAAAAGGCACATGTAAGAATAAAGGAAAAAATCCATTTAAGTGCTTTAATTGTGGAAGAGTGGGACTCTATGCATCAAAATTCCATTTTAAGAAAGTGGAAAATCAGTTTAAAGGGAAACAGAAGAATAAGTCTAACAAAATGCAGAAAGAGAGACATTTCAGAAAGAAAAATTTCTATACTCAAGAAGATAGCAATGGATCTGAAAGTTCTAATGAATCCTCTAGTGAATATGGAACAAGTGAATTTATACTAATGACCTTGGAAAAACTTGAAAAGGATTTCCAGCAACATGAAGAAGAAGAGGAAGGTGAGGTAGACCTTAAGGGGGAGTCTATCAGTGCCCTAGATGAAATAAAAAGGCTTAAACTAAAGAATAAAAAGTAGAAAGATATCTTATGAAAATATGTAAAGGAAGAATCAAAGTCAAGAGGAATTAAAAATTTTAAAGTTGATCTTGAAGAAGAAAATAAGGTGGATAACATTTTACTGTAGCAGAAAAAATATAAAAACTAGGAGTGTGAAGGATTGGAGGAAGAGTTGGTATGTCTAAAGAAAAAACTAGAGAAATATCAAACTGAACTAAACATACATATTCAACAAATAAAAGGATATAAAAAATGGATGTGATATTGAATTCTCAGAGGTCTCCACTGATAAGGATAGGGTTAGGTTATGAAGGAGAAACCAGTAAATCTAAGGAAGAGGATAAAAGGAAAATCACCATTGTAAAAGATGTTAGGAGATAGGATGAAAAATCACATCAATCTAAGAATAAAAATTTGAGCAAAATTCCAACATCAAGTGAGCAACTATAAAGGAACACTACCGATGTAGTATAAAAAGAAAAAGAAATGAACACTCAATACACAACCTATCAGAAACCTCACTTCTTAAAAAGACAGGCTTATCATGTTGGACATTCAATAAACCAATTCTCCCTTTGTGCTTCGCGACATGGACTAACCACCTCTTGTGGATCCTTATCTCTGGCGATGCGATCATTGACTAACACCTACGGGTTTTTGTTTAATGACAATCATGATTCCCAACAACTGGTATCAGAGCATAGGTCACGAGATCGATACACATGCAAGTCGCATTAGGGGGAGATTGTTGGACATTGGATAAACCAACGCTCCTTGTGTGTTTCATGACATGGACTAACTGCCTCTCATGGATCCTTATCTCCGTTGATGCGATTGTTGAATAGCATTTGTGAGTTTTGGTCTAACGACAATCATGATTCCCAATATATCAAATGTCAAGTTAATTAGATTCATAAACAACATACACTACCATGAATAGATATTTGTTTTATGGATATTGTTATTGTTGGAAAAATTTTGGACATACAACCTTAAATGGTAGAGATTATGTCAAAAGAATTGATTTTGGAAATTTTAAGATGAGAAAGAATGGATTCACGAACTTTAAAACAAATATGAATCTAGACAAAAATGAATTTTTTCCACTCCTTGATATCAATGAATGTTTCTATTGTCACAACTTTGGACCTGATTCATATGAATGTAAGCTTAAAGACAGTAAATTAACATATCAGAATATGTATAAAACAATTGGATGCATGCAATGGAGAAAGAAGGTAGAAGAAAAGAAACCTGACAGATGTGACTTAGTTCTGTATGCTCAAGATAAAAATAATAAATGGTATGTGGACAGTGGCTGTTATAGACATATGATAAAAGATAAAAGCAAGTTCGTTTCCTTGAATGAAAATAAAAATGGAAACGTCACATTTGGTAATGATGAGACAAGTAGAATTAGAGGAAAGGGTACAGTAAATCTGAACAGTGGAAGAGGAAAGTCTCAATATTTATTGTTTATAGATGGTATAAAACATAACTTGTTGAGTGTAAGTCGGATGTGTGACAAACGTTGTGATGTTCATTTTAGAGCTCAAGACTATGAAATCAGGTCAACGTCTACAGGGACAGTTCTTGCTAAAGGAGTTTGAATTGAGAATAATGTATATATCTTGAAAGAAGAGAATGAGGAATGCTACACTAGGAAAGAAGATGAATCTTGGCTATGGAATAGGATATTGGGGCATATCAATTTTGATCACATCATCAAACTCAGCAAGAAGAAAGTAGTAAGAGATCTACCAACAATAAAAAGGCCTCAAAACACTATCGACAAGTCATGTCAAATGGGCAAAAAGCCACGAACATCATTTAAAGTGAAAGATAAACTATCAATAAGTAAGCCCTTGAATCTAGTCCATATGGATCTATGGGGACCTTCCAGAACAGAAGCACTAGGAGGAGAACAATATTTCATGTTGGTAATAGATGACTATTCAAGATTCACATGGGTGGCATTTCTCATAAATAAGTCAGAAGCATTTGAGAGATTTAAAGCATTTAAGGCATTGGCAGAAAATCAAACAGGGTGCAAGATAAAGTGCATAAGGTCAGATAGAGGAGGTGAATTTACATCAGATGAGTTTGCAGACCTATGTAAGGAATTTGGGATAAAACCACAATATCTTATTGCAAAAACACCACAACAGAATGAAGATGTAGAGAGACAAAATAGGTTTGTTCAACAAATATCCAGAGCCATGATGTAAGAAAGAAACATTGCTCAAATCTATTGGGCAGAATCAGTGCATACAAAAATACATATTCTCAATATACATCTTAGACCATATTGTGATAAGACATCTTATGAACTATCACACAGGAAACAAACAACAATCAAACATTTTAAAGTATTTGGAAGTAAATGTTATATAAAAAATAATGATGAAAAGCTGGTTAAGTTTGATGCTCGATTTTATGAATGAATATTTTTGGCATATTCATAAAAAAGTAAGGGATACAGGTGTTATAATAAGAGATTTCATAAGATTGTGGAATGCATAGTGTAAAGGTTGATGAAGAGCTACCCCATAAGAACAACAACACAGGTTTTATCAATCCTCCAAACCATAGTCATCATATTAATAAGGAGAATGAAATACAAGATGAAGAATTAGAAGATACTGAGACTCATCCAACATGACCTTCAAGATACACTCAAAAGAATCACCTTGCAAATCAAATTATTGGAGATAAAATTGAAGGAGTACAAAGAAGAAGGCAACTAGTAGAAAAGTCTCAACAAGGTCATATAGCCATGTTTTCATAGATAGAACCAAAGAAAATTGAGGAGGCAAGTAAAGAAAAAAGTTGAGTAGATGCTATGAATGAGGAATTCGACCAAATTGAAAAAAATGAGACTTGGGAACTAACACCAAGATCCGTCTGAAAGAATATCATTGGCACAAAATGGGAATTCAAAAATAAGATGAATGAAGAAGGTTAAGTTGTTAGAAACAAAGCCAAATGTGTGTGTAAGGGGTGCTCACAAATAGAGGGACTTGATTATGAAGATACCTTTGCACTAGTCATGAGATTGGAGGCAATTAGGATGTTTTTGGCCTTTGCATGCTATAATGATTTCAAGTTCTATAAAATGGAAGTGAAATTTGCTTTCCTAAAAGGTCATCTTGAGGAAGAAGTCTATATGGAACAACCTGAAGGTTTCTCATTGACAGATAAGAATAATTATTTTCTGACTTAGTTACCGGAGAATCCACAGAGGTCTAAAATCCAGAAGCCTAATTATGTCTGTAGGTTAAAGAAAGCACTATATGGTCTCAAGGAAGCACCTCGGGTGTGGTACTCTATACTGGACAAGTACCTTCAAAAATAAGGGTTCAAGAGAGAAGAAGCTAATAGTAATCTATACATTAATGATAATAAAGATGAGCTATTGATCATACTTGTGTACGTGGACGATATTATGTTCGGTAGCAATAAGCATCATCTAGTAGAATGGTTTGTTGAAGAGATGAAGACCGAGTTGGAAATTTCTATGATTGGAGAACTTACCTTCTACCTAGGGCCAAAGATCCTACAAAACCCTGGAGGCATATTCATTTATCAAGAGAAATATCTAAGAGATATGTTGAAAATATTTCAAATGGAAGATTGTAAACCTGTCTCAACCCCCATGACTACAGGATGTAAGCTATGTACAAATGATGAATTACCTGATGTGGATCAAAATCCATATAGATCTATTATCATAAGTTTATTATACCTAACAGCTTCTCAATGGATATAATGTTGGCATTCAAATTAGTAGCAGTGTATCAATCAACACCCAAACAAATCCATTTGTTAGTAACAGAAACAATATTCAAGTACTTGAAGGGGACTACAGGCTATGGTCTATGGTATCCAAAAGGTAAAGATTTTACTTTGACAACATACACAAATGCAGATTGGGAAAGATGTGTGGATGATAGAAAAAATACAAGCGGTGGTGCATTCTACCTAGGAGAATCATTGGTTGATGGCTAAGGAAAAGACATACACCAGTTTCTCTATCTACCGCAAAAGATGAGTGCATAGCAGTTGCGGCCTATTCCACTCAAGTATTGTGGATGAAACAAACACTGCAAGGCATGAAGGTAAATTTTAATGAACCTATATATATCAAGTGTGAAAATACAAGTGCAATAAGATTTTCAAAAAATCTTCTGCTCCATTCAATGACAAAACATATCCCTCTAAAGTGAAACTTTATCAGAGAACAAGTGGCTGAGAAAACTATGAAGATGGAGTACATACCCACAAGGGAAAAGATAGTAGACATATTTACAAAACCCCTTGCTAAAGAACCATTTGAATATCTAAGAAACAAGCTAGGGATAGTACGTACAAACTCTCTCCACTAATGTGACTTCAAAAGAAGAACCTACAAGATTGCAAAGTATATGAAATTGAGCACAATCTAAGGGGGAGATTATAGGAGAAAGAAGGAGTAATGAAGAAGAACACAAATCTTATGACCATGACAAGAATTTGAAGCAGTTAAATAAGCATAAAGAACAAAAGCATCATCAAAGTGGGAAATCAAGTCATGTTCTCTAGGAGCTATCAACATTAATCAAGTTCACCATTCAAAACTCCATTCTTCAATGAATTTTTTTTCTTTCACATGTATATATCTGATGCATAAATAACTAAATAAATTTCTTCAAGTAGACACAATACTAGTGCTACTAAGACAACTGCATATCTATTCAAATAATATTGAAACTTAAGCATAAACTATTGTATAATTTCATCATCAATTTTGATCAAATTCTTCATTATCTGAATGCATTAATGTACATTATGATGATCCCGATTAAACATCTAGTGTACAAAATCGTGAGAGCCATCCAAGATATTTCCATGAAGTAGAGGATTAGACTCTATATATTTTTATGTTTGGTTTATTGATGCATTCATCATGAAGCATCATGTGATCTACATCATAACTTAATCATTGGCAATATCCATGTGAAGACTTCTATTCCAACAACTAATCAAATTTTGTACTAGTTTCACTGCATCACTAGGATTTCTTTAAATCCTGTAGCTCCTTTATTTTGAACAAAAAAAAAAATTGGATGCAATAAGAACTAAAGTGTATGTATCCTCAATAAAAGAAAGCTCTTCTATTCTAAACAATAGAATTCAAATTCAAATAAAACATACTATTGAAAAAAAATGTAATATATTCAAGAAATCTCACACAATAATGAAGCTGCAGCAGTTTGTGTAAAAAAAAAGCAATGTCTTTATGGTATTTGACCATATGGACTATGATTTGTCAAAACTATTATTGCATGCTATTGAAGAAAAAAAGAAGGAAGGCACTATTACTTCATGTTATATATATATATATTATATACAATAAACTCGCTCTAAATTTTCTTGAAAAAATCTCTTGAGAACAATGTGCGCAACATTTTTTTTTACATTTTGCAAGGGCTGATGCACTTACAAATAAGTCCCTATTGAGCATAGAAACTCCTCCTTGCAATTGATATGTTCACGATGGGCATGGCAAGTCAATGGTATAAGTCTTGCTCTCATGTTGTGATACAATGTGAATATCAACGGTTTATCAAGTGGAAAGCTCCACACAAACAGACATGAAGGATCGAAACAAAGGACAAATAATCAGAAACTCACGGCATGGATATAGAAAAAAATTCATTCACTAATTGATCCGGTGAAAGCAAGGGAATAGCCCTCTAGATCAGAATCCTAAGCATCTAGAGTGGAAGATGAAAAGGGAGCATAGACATTACCTCCAGCTCATGACCATGCATTATACAGTGATACATTACAGATAAATGCTATACAATGATAGAGTGCAGACCATGCGTTATACTGTGAAACATTACAGAGTAGTGTTATACACTGATACATTGCAGAGCGACGTGATACGTGTCAATGGCAAGCTCATGTGTTATACATTGTAGTGGGAAGGTTATAATTACAGAGCAAAGTCATTGTTTCAGAGTAGTATTTATTATTTAATAAAAGCATTATCATTCACTATGTGGCAGCCTCATTATTATCATTGACAAGATCACATGCAATATCACCATCATTGTTAATATCGACAATGCTTATCATCCAATCTATTATCGTTTGTTGACAAGCTCACATCTAATATCGGCATCATTGTTGATATCAACAATGTTTATCCTCCAATGTATTATTGGAATGATTGATATCCAACATATTTTCTCCAACGATATCCTACGAATTTTCAGCTGCTCAACGTATCACAATTAAGAGTTTTTAATTATTCGCCTCCAATTTTAACTTACCAATAAAACGTATTCAATGAACTAACATTTACATGTGTCAAAATTGAATTTCCAATATGTTTGTTAGCATGCCCTGTGGGATATCTCTCAATAGAGAGCTTCTTAAATAATTGAGAATTTATGAAGTTTTATTTTAGAACCATTGCCTTCATTTAATTTTTTTGGGATACCATAAGTCACATGTTTCTTCTTTCCCATCAAGAGATAAAGTAGGTACATATTGGCATTATGCTTCAGAAATTATATTTGTTTTACTGATAGATACTCAGTTGTGTAGTGGATCCAATCTATATCCACTGAAACCAAACCATTATTTGGTGCATCGTGTCTTTAACTCATGCAGTATCCCTCTTGTGGTAATATTAAGGGCTTTTAAACAATGACTTTGTAGTTCTTTTACTCACAATATGGTATACATTACCTTTTGCATCAGTCTGCTAGTTGATCCTTCTCCGAACAAGACTATTGAGAAATCAACAAAGGCATGCCTGTTTCTCCCACTAATTGTCCTTTGTATCTGGTAAGTGGATCAAGAAATTGATTAACATAGCCCTTTAATATCATTTAGGAGGTCAATCTTGTATGCATAATAGTAGAATACCACAATCCTATTTCATTTAAGTGCATATTTTTTTGGGAATGGTGAGTGCAAAAAAATGTTTTGGGAATGGTGAGTGCAAAAATATCTTTCTTGACAAAAGGAGGAGGGCGAATGAGTTGTCATGAATGCCAAAGAGGGAGATTGTTGACAATATTGGCATTGATATCAAGTTGAGTTGATTGATTAATGTCAATAAATGTTATTGATGTCACTAAGCTCACTAATGATAATTTATGTTAAATGGAAAATGTACATAAATGTTGAATTTTGAATATAAAATGTTGAAATTCATGTGAAGTGAAAAGGCTATGATAATCAATATGAAGGCTAAACATTGCGACAAAAGGTGGAATACATGTATTTGTTTGAACATAATATGTAGATAATCCAAATCTGATTTATCTCTTGTAATTATTACTGAATGCGTTTTTGATGAACTATATTTTTTCATTACAAATAATTTGCTAAATTGAAAATGAAAGGACAAGCTTGTGAGTAGTTTTGGAAGTCCAAGACACTATGCTTAATTTTATATTCCTCTAAAGAATACAAATAGCCAAGAGGGCTTGCTTATAAAACATACAATGTGGAAAGAAACTTGTGATCTTCTTTTTGAATGGAAGTGGTCTGCATCAAAGAAAGAGTGAGTAGTAGAAGAAGAGAAGAAGAGCGAAAAGAAGAAGGAGTTCAACATAAATCTTCACAACATAATTGGATATGAGGTAACCAACATTTCTAACTTGAGGAATTTTTGTTCTTTAATATGTTGCAGTTTCAAAAAGAACATGATGTAGCATATTGAGGTAGGATCCTCTTGTGGGTTGTAGCCTATAGAAAACTTGGGGGAGTTGGAGCTTCCTTTGAGGTAGGAGCCTCTTGTAGGTTGGAGCCTGCAAAAATCTGATGTAATAAAGGTGTATAAACTTTCCTTCACATCACTTTCAGCCTAAATTTCGTGGTTTGCTTACTTTGAGGATTCCACTTATATCCAATGTCTTCACGTGTTTAATCCTTGCATGTTGTGTGAATGCTTTGAATTCTTGGTAAACAAATCTGCAAACCTCTTTCTTTGAAATCTGCAAAAGGAATTCAATAACTATTGAGCAGAAACATAAATCATTAGTTGCATAAGAAGAAGATCAAGTTGAGCAAAAATAAAGGAATTAAATTATTGATTCACCCCCACCCCTTAGTAATTTCCCATCTTAAATATCATAGGAATATTTTTGAACTTTTCATCGGTCTTTCTAGCAGGTTTCTTCACTCTTTTGGTAGTCACTCGAGCAGAGCTACTAGTTGTCGTGCCAAATTTTTTTCCCATTTTCTATTTCTGGCAGAGGCTATGGGAAGCCGACTTGGTTAGAAAAATGGAGCCAAATTTACAGTGCCAAGTTGATGCCTTTCATGATTATTCCATTATCTCATTGCTCATGACCTAGATGGACACATGCATGCTTAATCAACCTACAAGTAAACCCATTTCAATAACAAGAGCATAGGTGATCCGTTTATGTGTGCTGAGGACCTCGTGCACTCCAGGATCAGGGGATATAAAAGGCTGGTATTGTAGCATTCAACACCATTGATTATAAAAGGCTGTTATTGTGTTCCTGCTATGCTTTGAATATTTTCAGATGATTTTTTGTGCAAGAAGACATGATAATTTTTCCTTTTAGCTAGTGTCATTTAGGCTTCAAAAGTTACTCTCAGCCTTCTCTAGGTGCTTTGAGATTTGCAAATATTTCAATCACTATGGCCTCTTTGTTCACATCCTATTAGTATACCAAACATTGTTAATATTGGTGGATATTTTGAGTGCGCTATAATTTACAAATTTGTGTTAGGATTTTATGCTCCTTAGCCTTTTTTGTTGAGGATTTTTATGTTCCCTAGCCTTGAAAGGAAGAGATATATTTCAAACATTAGTTGAGATCTTGAAACTAACACTCTTTATTTGTTGTGTTTGATTCTTAAGATTGAAAAATGGCCCGAATAAATGAAGTATTATAGTTCCTAAAGACTCTTATATTTTCTAAAACTCTAGTATTCGACTAATCTTAATTTCATTAAAAAAATAAAATAAAGTGAGACTTATTCTTTTATGAGTCATCCAATAATGATAATCACTGCCTCCAACCTAAACTCACAAGAGGAAATAAAGTAATTGACATAATCGTTTTATGCGTTTGGGTCTTCAGCTTTACCCTCAAGTCACCTTGTTGGGTTTTACAAATAGTATAGAGAGTCCTATATATGCTGTCACATGTGAATCGTTTTAAATTCAACGATCATGCACAACCACAAATATTATTTGCGGAGTTGTCTATAAGCGACTTTTTGGAGATCCGGTGACGGAATCCGGCGGAAGAAATTGAGTTAAATCTTGATTTTTAGCAGTTAAATGGTTTTTTAACTGCATATTTTGGAATTCAGCGCCCTGAAAAACCCCTGGGAGCCATCGATTGTGCGAAACTAGCTATCAAACTTGAGATTCCAATGAATTGCTGCCGGATTTTGACCAGAAAAATCCGCCGAGAAAGGCTTTCAAAAAGTCGCGTTATGGACTACTGCATTATTTGCTATTACGTCGGAATTTATTGTGTGCAGCGAGAAGAGATATTGATGGTTTCCACATATAATGCAACCAATTAAATATATTCTTTTAAAAAATAAAGTGATAGCCAAATTTTTAATTTTGATTATTGGTTTTTTTATATGGGTGAATTTTGTTCTAGAATTAGAGATGGATTGGATTTTTAAAGTTTGAAATGTGAAATCTATATAATTTTTTAATATAATTTAAACAACAAAAAATTTATTTTTAATAAGACTTATTTTCAAATTTGGAAAAAATAAAACATATAGAAATATATAATAATTTTTATAATGGTTTTTTAAATATAATATTTATTTAAATGGTTACTAGTATAAGTGTGTATTTTAATTATTGACATAGAATTTAAAAAACAAAAAAAAACAAAAAAATTAATGAATTAGAATTAAGTTATCAAGTTTTTGTGGCAAGTTCATTGCATTGTGTAGTTGGAAGCATTAATTTAATTGATTTATTGTTTTTTACATTACAAAATTGATCACTATTACATGTATGGAGGCGGAGGCAAGATAAGGTTGACTTGTACGAAGCTTAATTTAATACTTCTAATTGGCCTTTAGACACCAATGTGCAACAATGTATAATTCATGGAATCTCTAATAAGTAGTTGTAGGCTTAAATCCTAGTTAACCGAGAGCTTGCAGGACTTTCTTGTCCAATGTTACACATCCTATCACTCAAGAACGTCCTCACCTACAATAGTGATTTTAGCATTTCATTTTATACTTTTTCATGTTAAGGAATTAAGGTGGAAGATATTTGGAGCTTAGGGAAACACTTATATCATTGTGGTTGTGGCTTGCACTAAAAGATGGACATGCTACTTTGGTTTGTAATTTCTACTGTGTCCAAGGAAAGTTGGGGGACATTGGTCAATTCATTTTTTATTGGAAGATAAAATTTTGATTTTGTGGTAAATCAATTTTTTATGTCTTTAAGGCTTGAAGCCTATGAACGGTCAATGGATTAAGTCTCTTTTTAGTGAGATTGCAATAATAATAACGATAATGGATGGAGTAGATTGTGTTTTGAGGGTTTCACTTCTCCAATTTAAACTATAAGAGGAGGCAAGCCTTTGCTCTCTCTTCCTTAGCTCAATTTCACTTTCCATTGTTTGCCATCGGTATATTGATGTTATGTGTGATTGGAAATCAAAGAATGTTTAGCAAGTGTTTAAGGTGTCTAATCACAATGGTAGTGGAATCTAACAATTCTCGAACTTCTTCATGTTTCACTGCAAATGATTTTCTCCACTATAATGATCTATTGGTAACTTTGGTAAACTATGAAACTTAATTGATTAGCCTTTCTTTGGATTAAGCTTAACATAATTGAAAATAATAGATTAGGTTGTTTTTAATTTTGAAAAAAGATATGGCTTGACTTATCATGGACTTGCTTCTTCAATTTGAACTTGAGTCAAAGGTAAATCTCTAATTTCTCCTTAAAAACAAATATCCTTCACTTGCTTGTCCTTATGATAGTATAGGTTCTTAAAGATGAAAGATATGTACTAGATAATCTCTAATGAATATAAATGCTTGCTAACTAATCCTTCTCTTTTAATACAAAAAAAATTAACTTGTAATAATATCTTAAAAAAAATAATTTAAACATTTCTAATCTCTTTACCTTCATAATATAAACTATTATATAAATTTTGTATTTCACCATTTATGAATAATAAATACCTATTACATAATTTAAATAAAAGTTAATTTTACAACATATTATTCCATTGATAAATAAATATTACATAATTTATATAAGAGTTAATTTTACAACATATTTGATAGTTAAATTAATGCAAATAAACAACTTAAAAAAAAGTTTGTTATATAACATGAATTAATTTGGTAGTGTACTAATTCATAAAAAAAATACCTACCATATGTTTTATCGTTTGTCATTAATTTTCTTTTCCGTGTTAATAATTAAGATGATCTTACGTTAAATCCGTTATGCTTCATTTACTTTTACTTGTTAATCATTATGATTGATCTTACATTCTTTATTTGGTTTGTCTATTACATTTTCAATTATATATACGAAAATGTTAGGTTCCTATACTACTAGTGTAACTCCTTATTTTTATTAGTGCAACCCCCTTATTATATTGTTATGCCCATGTAGTCCACAT
>APFE031255699.1:0-11910 GCA_000404065.3 Pinus taeda | reverse complement strand
CTACTCAAGCATTGAGGACAACACTTTTTTGAAGGAGAGGGGCATGTTGGGTCCCTATAATACTAGTGATTACCCCATTACTATTGTAGTTGTACCCCTTTTTAATATTGTTGTGCCCCTGTTGTCCCCATATTGATATTACTGTGCCCCATAGAATCCCTCTATTGTTATTTTTGTGGCTTTATGTTATTATTGTTAGGTCGGTTGGGTTATATTGTGACTCCTTAGACTCCTATATATAGAAAGGAGTTTTTTTCATTTGAATCATCCAAGAATTGTTCATTTATGTAATGTAAAGGAGGTTTCCCCCTTGAAGAGTGTAGTGACCAATCCATGGGTCTAGATTAGACTAAATTTAATGTCAACCAAGGTAAGTAAACTTAGAGGCACGTGTCTAAAATCTATGGACCTAAAAGGATCTCATCTACCTAGATAAGTGTCTACTGTGACAGGCTACAACACTCTTTTACAAGAGATTGGAATATGTTTCCTTTCACACTTTAAACACTGAGATCATCTAATTTAATTAACTGTTCTAAAAAAGCAGTGTGTTACTAGTCTGAGTTTTCAATCCTCTTACAAGGATATCATTCACAAAAACTCTTTCTCGGTAACACACTAAGCATCCTAAAAGTCAAATTCATGAAAACTAAAAACTCTTTTAAGCATACTAAAACTCAAATGCATGAAAGCAGAGTCCACAGAGATACTTCGAAATTCACTGCTCAATTAAATCTTTTACAAGATCTTGTTCAATAATTTAGCAGTTGAAGTTTCAAGCTATCACCATGAATGATACAATAACACTCGCAAGAACTTCTAATCGAATTAATTAATTCACAAGCAAAGAAATAGCATCAAACACTATTCAGATATGAAGTCTAAATGTTATGAAAGTATACCAGTCCCCACGTAGTGCTCATCCACGCGTTGATGGCACACTTAGAAAACTTCAGATGATGAAACCGTTAACACATAAAACACTAGAATGATGAAACACTGCCTGTGATTAAAGTCTGGAAATCAATTACATGCAAGAACAGAGTTTTTGGTAACAATACAATACACAGTCTTAAGTCTGCTCAATGTCTATTATCCTCTGTTCACTAACATTCCTTAAGGTTTACAATCGAATGTACATACATTATCACGCAGCTGTTTCTACTTTTACAATCAAAAAGGCGATTTTTGTTTTTTTCTAATCCTAATTGATTTCTAAAACAAAACGAAATCAGTTTAGGTAACTTTGGCTTTTTACTGCTTTTATGACCAAAAAGGCTGGGTTTGACCAGCATTGACCATGTATCTAGGAGCTCCAGATGCGATGCTAAATAGATCTTTCACCATGTATGTACATCCTAGATCATGTCCCTATCCTATGTTTTGATTTTCCTGCCATGCCACGTGTCACAACATAAACCAATTATAAGAGTTCATTACATCCCATAATTTTATTGAAAATTTCCAATTTTTAACATAAAAATACACAAATTAAATTTAGTGTCAAATAACAATTCAAATGCTTAATTGATCAATTTCAATGGAATATGAGGGGTTTATGGGAGAAAATGATATATGAATGATGGATTTTTAGAAGAAAAGGATGGCAATAAAATAGTACCAACAAAAAGGCTCAATTCTAAGGCGTTGATCTATCTTTTCTATATTTTTGTGAGCTGGTTTCATAACATTTCTCATGAAATTGATTTTGCTTCCGCTTAATGTTTTTTATAAGTAGATCATGTGTTTTGATTTAGCACATTGCATTACCAGTTTGATCTACAGGTGAAATTTCTACATGGTATCAGAGCTAGCTGATTTGTAGAAAAATTATACAAAATTCTACATGGTATCCGAGCACAATTATAAAGCAAGCAACAATATACAAGAAAGAGAAAGAAAGTCAAAGTTTATTATTCAGGATATAGATATCTAGTTCTCATCACAGTTCAGATTTCATCCAGATGGCCTTCACTGGGTTGAGGCTTGAGTATGCCCTTGATGGCAGCTCAAACTAAATAGCTTGGAAGGATCGCATGGAGGCAGTATTGGAAGATAATGGCATTAAGGACTTCATTGATCAAGATGTCCCCAAGTCTATTGATGCTACTCAGGCTGCAGACTGGAAGAAGAGCGTGGCTAGATCTAGGAGAATCATCCTAGAAGGAGTTCGAGATCACATAGTCTCGAGCCTCCATGGGAAGGAGACCTCATTTGCAATGAGGAAAACATTGAAAGATTTATATCAGAATAGCAGTGATCAGAGGAAGCTGGCAATAAAGGACAAGCTTCGAAAGATCAAGTGTGAGAAGGGCGATACGATCACTACATTCCTGAACAAGCTCACTAACTGTAGAGATGAGCTTGCAAGCGTAGGGATCACTACTGCTGATGATGATATGGTGAGTCTAGCACTCATTGGCCTTCCTAAGACCTGGCATAGGTACCAGGACTCAGTGAATGGAAGGGACAAACTGCCAGATTGGGAACAACTGTGGTCAGATTTGATGCAGGAGGAGATCAGATGGAACACCAAAGATGGAGCTTCTTCATCAAAGAATGATGATGAAGAGAACTTGGCTTTAGCATCTAAAGATAAGAAAGGGAAAGGGAAGGCATCCTAATCCAAGTTTTCTCAAGGAGGGAAGAAATTTGACAAGTCGAAGGTGAGATGCTTTCAATGTCATGAGTTGGGTCATTATGTTACTAATTGCCCAAAGAAGAAGTCCAAGAAAGGTTCCTCCAAGGAATTTGATGGTGATGCTCTAGCTTCACAATTTGAGATGGATTTCTCACTTATTGAATTCATGGTTTCATCCAGCGTGGGATGTGTTTGGTACTTGGACAGTGGAGCTTCATTCCACATGTCAGGTGACAAGACTATTTTCAGCACTATGGAGGAGAAGGATCTCCAGATACGGATCGAGATGGGCGATGATGGAAAGTATCGTGTCTCAGGTGAAGGTACGATTGTGTTTTAGAGGGAGCATGGTTCTCCCCTCTCTCTTTCTAATGTACCAGGGCTGAAAAATAATCTTGTGTCTATTGTTATGCTTGAGGATAAAGGCTATGATGTAGTCTTTAGTTTGGGAAAGGTTTTCCTAAGGCATATTGGCACTGGATAGACCAAACAGATAGGGGTTCGAGTTAAGAATCTCTATAAGTAACAGGTAGAAGACTGTGCTGCTTTGAGTTCCAAAGCAGAGGTGATTCATGGCCAAGATATTGGTGATTTATGGCATAGGAGATTGGGCCACTTGCATCATGGGGCCTTGAAGATCATGCAACAAATTTATACCGGATTACCCAAGTGCAAGCTGGAGCAAGTGAGCACATGCAAAGGTTGCACTTTGGGTAAGTATGCAAAATCTTATTTTCATGATTGGGATGGTAGAGCAAGTGTAGTTCTGGAGTGAGTTCATTCAGATGTATGCAGGCCCTTCTCTACAGCCTCGATTGGAAAGAAAAGGTATTATGTTATTTTTGTTGATGATTTTTCTCGTAGATGTTGGATTTACTTCATTCAAAAGAAGGATTAAACCTTCTTGAAGTTTTGTGGGTTCAAAGATTTGGCAGAGAAAGAATCAGGGATGAAAATAAAAGCCTTGCGAAGTGATTATGGCGGAGAGTATATTTCCCAGCAGTTTAAGGACTTATGTGCTTCATAAGGAATTAAACAGGAACTCACGGCACCTCATAACCCACAACAAAATGGGATGGCTGAAAGGAAGAATAGATCTATTGTGGGCACAACTCGATTGATGTTGCATGACCAAGGCCTACCACTTCATCTGTGGGCTAAGGTATGAAATACAATAGTATATATTTAGAACAGAAGTCCTCATTGTATTTTGGGGATGAAGACACCTATGGAGGCTTTTTCGGGGAAGAGACCAGATATGAGTCACTTCCGCATATTTGGATCACCAGTCTTATGTCATGTGACCAAAGATGCTCGGAAGAAGCTAGACCCAACAACTGAGTTGGGAATACTTGTGGGGTACACTGATACACCTCACAACTATCATGAGTTTCTGCCTGCCAATCAGAGAACTGTAGTGCACAGGGATATGAAGTTCGATGAGGAGCGAGCCATGCGAGCATCACTTGAGAGGGAGCTCAAGTTGCATGGTGATGATGAGGAACTATTAGTTCCTAAGGAGGAGGAGCCTCCTGAGGATGCGGAGCAACCACATGCGGAGATTCCAGTTGTGGAGATCACCACTACTGGAGAGTCTTCCAGAGAGAGGCGGAAACACTCACGAGAAGCTGATAGATTAATGCAGGATGCGAGAGAGAATGTGGGGCAGCCATTCTCTCAGCGTAGATAGAGGAGATCTCATGATAGATACACTAGCTACATGGCCCTGGTTGGGGAGTGTGTAGCGATCGAGCCTTCTTCTTTTGAGGAGGCAGTACAACAGCTAGTTTGGGTGGATGCGATGGTAGAGGAGTATGATTCTATCATGCGAAATAGTGTATGGGATGTTGTTCCTAGACCGGGGGACAAGTGAGTGGTTACTTCTTGATGGCTTTACAAGGTAAAGCAGGCAACTTATGGTAGTATTGAGAAACACAAGGCAAGGTTTGTTGCCCGTGGTTTCTCACAGGTTGAGGGGATTGACTATGATGAGACTTTTGCTCCTGTTGCAAGGTACTCATCGATTAGATCAATTCTAGCACTATCAACATAGATGGGTTGGAAGATCCATCACATGGATGTGAAGACAACATTCCTCAATGGGGAGATTGAGGAAGAGGTATACATAGAGCAACCAGAGGGATTTGAGACCTTTGATCGTGAGTCAGATGTGTGTCACCTCAAGCGAGCATTGTATGGGCTGAAGCAAGCACCCCGTGCTTGGTATACCAGGATCAACAACTATTTCACCGGGTTGGGCTTCACCAAGAGTGAAGTGGATGTGAACCTCTACCACATCATTGTAGATGGTAAGCTATTGATTATTGTACTTTATGTTGATGATCTAATTTTGACAGGTGATGATTAGTTGATCAAGTCTTGCAAGGCGGATCTTGCAAGAGAGTTTGAGGTGAAGGACATGGGCCTCATGCACTACTTTCTAGGCATGGAGGTGTGGCAGAGAGATGGTCAAGTATTTGTGTCTCAGGGCAAGTATTCCAATGAGATATTGAGGCGCTTCCAGATGGAAATGTACAAGCCCATGGAGACTCCTCTAGCAGGTAACTGGAGGAAGGAGGATGCTACTTCAGGTGAGGTAGTAGCTGCTACAGTTTACAGGTAGCTTGTGGGTTCACTCATGTATTTGGTGAACACACGACTGGATTTGTGCTTTTCAGTGAACCAACTGAGTCAAGCTATGGTTCAGCCAGCCAAGTTATTTTGGAAGGTATCAAAGCATGTGCTGAGATATCTCAGAGGCACTACACAATATGGATTATGGTACAAGCGGACAGAGGGAGTGAAACTCCAAGGCTTCACAAATGCAGATTGGGCAGGTAGTCCATTAGATAGGAAGAGCACTTATGGAGGGATCTTCAACCTTGGGTCAGCTGCAGTTTCTTAGTATAGCTAGAAACAGAGATTAGTTGCACTTAGCACAATGAAGGCAGAGTACATGGCAGCTAGTCAGGCTGCATGTGAGGCCATCTGGATATGGAAGATTCTAGTGGGATTATTTGGTGAGATGATGGATCCTACAATGATATATTGTGATAATCAGAGTTGCATTAAACTCTTTGAGAATCCAATGTTTCATGACAGGTCCAAGCATATAGATATCTGCTATCATCATCTATGGGATTGTGTGCTCAAGAGGATCATGATGTTGCACTACATTTCGACCGAGGAGAAGGATGCAGATATTTTGACAAAGGCATTGTCAAAAGGCAAGTCTGAGTTCCACAGGGACAAGATCAGGGTTGTTGATAATCCCTTTCTTGTTGAGAGGGAGTGTTGAAAAGTGGACAACAAGAAATGCTAAATTTAGAATGTGCTAAAAATAGAATGTCTAAAAATAGCATGTCTAAAAATAGTAGTTTGGCAAGTGAGGTCATTGGCCACCTTGGGTGAGAGGTGAAACTGCTAAAAATAAAAAGTTCTAAAAATAGAATTTTTGGGTCCCTTCTTATTTATAGCAGTCCCTAGTCAATCTATAGGAAGTAAAATTAATATTGGTCTTAACAAGAGTTGGAAATATTAATTAATTAATTCAGTTGAGTTAATTAGTTAAGGAAATTCGAATTTGAAGTCTTTGTGAGCATGCACACGAGTTGTCCCACTGATTGAGGAATTTATCCTTAATTTCCTCCACTAATTGAGGGAATAAGTATGAGTTCTATAATGAGAGAATTAGTTGACTTAGTTCTAACTAGTCAAGTCCAGTTAGATTATTTTAACAAGTTGTTAAAATAATAAAATATCGTTTGTTAATGGTTGCATGAATTTGACAACTATTATTTTAGATAACTGAGGATTCACTCATGGATAACTGTTGCATGTTAGTTCTTTCAGAGACCCAGTTGAGATCAGATGAGGGACAGTGTACTATCAGATGCTTGGATCTTCCCATGGAATATTCCTTGCATGCATGAGGAACTAGTGTCCTCAAGGATTGCGTAGTTGGACCTATGGTTGATAGTAGGTATGATTTAGGGCCAATGCTCATATGTTATGAATTGGACCCCAATCAAAATTGTACAAGGAAATAGGGGATTGATGGATGGTTGCCTACATAGTGAGGCATAGTGAGTCTATCATCATCATATTTTGATTGCTAGAAGTACAGGATAGCTCTTGAGCTGATATTTTTTGTAAACAGAAGAGGATTTCCACTTGATTGATAATACAGGGTTGGGGGATTTATGCTGGTGCTTTCCCCAGTGATATGTCTGTTTTATGTATGATTATTTTTCTTGATCAGCTATATGTGTTTATGGTTGATGTTGCTCATGAAATCAATTTTGATTCCGCTAAATGTTTTGTAGAAGTAGATCATGTGTTTTGCTTTAGTACATTGCATTACTAGTTTGATCTACAGGTGAAATCTCTACATGGTATCAGAGCTAGCTGATTTGTAGAAAAATTCTACAAAATTCTACAAGGAAGGCCAAGGAGTGCTAGACTCACCATATCATCATCAACTGTCATGACCCCTACACTTGCAAGCTCATCCCTGCATGTGGTGAGCTTGGTCAGATACATAGAGATCGTGTCGCCCTTTTCACACTTGATCTTTCGAAGTTTGTCCTTTAGTGCCAACTTCCTTTGATCACTGCTATTCTGATAAAGATATTTCAATTTTTTCCACATTGAAAATGGAGTCTCCTTCCCATGGAGGCTCGAGACAATGTGATCTTGAACTCCCTCCAGAAGGATTCTCCTTGCTCTAGCCACACACTTCTTCCATTCCGCTAGTTGAGTAGCATCAGTCGGATTCAGGAATTCTTGATACATATAATATTAATAATTATTTATATATGTACATTATATAAATTATAAATAATTTTTTGACTAATTTAACCTTTCTATAAATTATAAGACGATAACTCACCTAGTAATAATAATAAATAAGTTATAAGGAGAGCTTCAGCGTAAATTGTTTATTATTATTAACTTATATTAATAAATTGTTTTTAATTGACCTTTCTTTACCTTTTTCTATAAAATTAATTATAAATAAATTACAAATAGGGTAACAATACCAATAAGAGGGTATTTAGTAAATTAGGTATAATAATTAAATTATTAAAATATACATAGATTTAAGGAATTAATAATTTAATAAATATTGACATATATTTTTATACATAATAGGGTAACTTTTTAAATTGAACAAATGAGTATAATAGTATTTTAATATATTAAATTAGAGGAAGTTTGACTGGGGTGTTTGTGAGGAAAAGTAGCCGTTAGATTGTTGTAGCCGTTGGAGTCTCTGCTTGGACTATTTAACACGCCGATCTAGATCTGTTTCTTCATCTTGTCCTAACGATGAACCACATTGGTTGGTTCGAAACGCGTCGACAAAATTCTGTCTTATGTGATTTACGCTGAAGCTCTCCTTATAACCATGACAAATCACAGAAGTCTCAATTCCACAATTCTTGATCAATGAAGTCCTTAAGGCCATTATCTTCTAATACTGCCTCCATGTGATCCTTCCAGGCTATATAATTCAAACTGCTATCAAGGGCATATTCGAGTCTCAAACCATAGAATGCCATCGGTGAAATAGATGTGATAAGAACTCAATTCAATATTCAGAAACCATAAACTTCAACTTATCCCTTCTTATATAATGTTCTTCCTTGATCACATGGGCTCTGATACCATGTAGAATTTTCTCTACAAATTAGCTAGCTCACTGATATCATGTAGAAATTTCACCTGGAGATCCAACTGATATGTGCAATATACTAAAGCATAATACTAGATCTACATCTACCATAAACTTAGCGGAAGCTTAATTGAACATGAGAAACATCAAGCATGAACAGATATAACTGGGAATGAGAAGTAATCAATCATAACACAGAAGATATAACCTCAGGAAAGCACCAGCCTAAAATCCCATCTCTGTATTATCAATCAAGTGGAAATCCTCAACAACATACAAAAAGAATCAGCTCAAAAGCTATCCTGCTCTCTCTTTACTTTGATGATGAAGCTTATGGACTACCTAGCCCTGTATATAAAGGCTACACCTCAGGTCCAAGCTCCTATTTCCTTGCGCATTTTTGATTAGGGTCCAATTATAAAACACATGTAAATTGGCCTGATCATACTTGCTGTCACCTCAGGTCCAACTACACAGTCATATAAGGAAGAAGCTTCCTTCCCCATGCAAGGAATACTTACTAGAAATATCCTAGCATTTGATAGTACACTATCCCACATCTGATCTCAACTGGGTCTCTGACAGAACTGACATGCATCAGTTATCCATGAGTGAATACACAGTTATCTGAAAATAACATTTGTCACATGCATGAAAGCATCAACAAATTGTATCTCATTAATTTAACAACTTGTTAAATTAATCTAACTGAACTTGACTAAGTCAACCAATCCTCTCAATATAGAACTCATCCTTAATTCCTCAATCAGTGGAGCAAATCAAGGACACATTCCCCAATTAGTGGAGAAATAATTGCATGTTCTCACAAAGACTTCAAGTTTTCTTTTCCTTAACTAATTAACTCATGGAGAATTAATTAATTAATATTCCAAACTGCTGGTAAGACCAAATTCGAATTTACTTCCTATAAATACACTAGGGACTACTATAAATAGGAAGGGACCTAGAAATGCTATTTTTAGCAGTTTCACTTCTCACCTAAGGTGGCCAAAATACTCATTGGCCAAACTGCTATTTTTAGAAATTCCTAAATTTAGCATTTCTTGTTGCACACTTTTCAACAAAACACCACTATGGAAATCATCGATTACCCTTGGAGTTTCTATTTCTACCAAACACAGAAGTACAATTCCAACTGGGTCTTTCCAGGACAATTGCCCATTCGATATAATGAACTTTTGGGCTTGTAATATTAATGCTTTAAACTTGGATTTATCCATCTTCACTGGGCACCTCAAGAATAGCATATAGTGGATGCCATATTTATACTAGGCAAATGTTTCATATCTGATATGAATTTTTTGGATCCATGTCTTGATCATCAATTGTTGCATCCCTTCTTCATCTTCTTCTGTTAATCTATTAATCCCCAAGGTTTGGAGAATAGACTCCTAATATTGTGGCCAACCTCTATTTTTTGATGAGTTTAATGGGCTTGAAATCCATGTCGTACACTTGGATTTTGGTAATCCACTTACCTCTTTTTCCATCACTGTCCCCTTGCACCAAGATGTCTTTAACAACCACTGTTGGAACATAAGCTACAATATTAGAGTGTAAAACATAAACTCTGAAGGCCTTCAAATATTTGACCAGGGCATGTTGAGCCTCAAACCTACACTTCTTTATACATCCTCTCAGCCTCCTTTCCTTATTCATTTCCTTCTTTTGCCACTCATTCCCTCCATCAAATTGCTCAAATCATTGTATTTTAGGACTTTTTACATGGTTTTCTAATTATGCTAATGACTGTGTTTGGTTTAGAATTTTGGTTCAAAGTGCTGCGTTTCCGTAGCTCACACAGGGTTTCCGCAGCTGATCCCGGTTTCCGCAGCCAACCCCGGATTCTGCAGCTGTTTTATTAAATGATATGTTCCAGGTGTCCTCCGGGAAGAAGAGCCACATGGGCAAGATTGTGGAACCAAGGACATGGTGTGTGTCCCTCCAGATCACCCAAACCAGTCACCAAAACCCGTGGTCAACGAGGAGGCAACTACGGTCAACAGAGGTCATTGGCGGTGGCACGGCTCTGCGTGTTCTGTTTTAGAGTATGTGAAGAACAGGTGGCATCGTCCTCAGTCACGAAGATAGTGGGAAACATGAATCCAACAGCGGATTGAATGCCCACAACGACCGTTGCCTAAATCCGAGGACGCAGCAAGACTACGTGTTTTTGCACAGCTGCTCGAATAGCTTAGTTTCTGTTAAGTTAGTTCGCTTTCCTCAGTTATAAATAAAGCGTCTTTGAATGTTGGATAGTTAGTTGTTAGCTACTGATATGTAATTTTGAACTCCCACTGTATTTTCTATTTCATGCACTGTATTTTATATTTCATGCATAATATATGAGAAGACTGTTTTCCATTTGAGCGTGTAATTGATCTTTGAACCAGCTGGAGTAGGCAGAGGGCCCCTGTTTACTAAAGGCCTGTACAATACTTTTTAATTTCCTGCATTTCTTTCTTTCATTTTATGTATATAATGCCTTTGATTGCTGTGTTTTGTTAGCTGTATATACATTTCGAATTCTGCTTGTTTATATTTCTGCACTTTTCCATGACTGATCAGTGTGTTATGCAGGTTTCTTAGGCGTACCTGGGACAGTTTCTTTCTTTTCTTTTTCACAACTAGTGACACTTGTGATCATCTTGTCTATGTTGCTGACCCTCCTTGTTTTGCAGCCTTTATTTCCTTACTATCATTTAGTTAATTTGCATAGTTGCTTTCTGCTTTTAGACATCAAGTTGTTTATCTATTGATGGTTCCTTATTCATAATTTAATAACTTCATTGAGGAACAAAATATCACTTAGCACAGCTTGGTTTAGTTGTTCAAGAACTCACAATTGCTTGGCTTATTTTTAATTTTCTCTCACATGATATATTCAGTTAAAAGACTAGAGGTTAAGAAGAAGTTAAAGTGTTTGTGACTAGTCTTTCTTCTATGTAGATTTACTTTAGTTTCACATTACTTAGTTTTATTTTTAGCTAGAGTTTACATAGATTTCATCTTCATTTTCTTGCAGCAGCAGAGATACTGGGCCAATGTCATTAGTCTTTTATTTGATGTCTTTATTGTCCTTTAAGAGTTGATTTCATTTCAGTTGTTGTTCAAGATTTCTTATAGAATACTTTTAAGTTATAAAAAGCTCATCACAATATCACACACTTCACTCGCTTTATTTTATTTCCATCACATCACAGTAGGAGAGATATACTTGAAAACAAACTTAAAAAGTTAAAAACGACAAAAGCTTAAGAAATAGTTGCCTAAGTACATACAGTACACCTCACTTCATCAGCTTACGAGCCCCGTGTTGACATTTAAAAGTTGCAATTTAGACATCACTAAATTGACCAAACATTTTGGTGCCATTGCCGGGGAAGTGAAATTAGGTAGCGAATTTCTAAAAAAAAAATATAAAAACAAGAAAATTTCAAGAAAGGAAAATTAATAACCTCTCAAAGTATGCTCTCCTCTTGCACCTAGAGTGATCTGGAGGATCATAAAAGAGAAAAGTTATTGGTTTAATAGTTTCTTGAGTATGCTCTCTTCTTGCACCTAGAGTGAC
>APFE031255693.1:148811-201791 GCA_000404065.3 Pinus taeda | reverse complement strand
GTGATCCAAATCTGAAGCCGGTAGAACTGCATGCGGCTGTCGTTTCCTAGATCTACTGTTCTGACTGCTTTCGGGCCGAGAGGACTGCTCTGTTGTGTTCGGAGCATCTGTTCCAGTGAGGAACCCCTTTCGTTTCACGCGAAAAGGTTTCCGGTAGCCCTACCTGCGTCATTTTTAAGATCTGGAGGTATACAGTCTTTATTTGCAGTTTACTGTTATTTTCTCTCTGCTTATTTCGGTTTCGGTTTATTTAGTTTTTTTTTTAACCGGATCTATACCTTTCATTTCTGCGTTTGCTCTTTGCCCTGCGACTCTGTGCGATCTGGGCAAATCAGAAACAGAAAGGAAGTTTTTTTCTCTCATGCGTATGCTCTTTTCCCTGCACTTTAGTGTGATCTTGGAAAATCAGAAACATTGAGAAAAATAATTAGTTTCCAGCTAAAGCTAACTTTGAGCCGTATGGTTCGTTTTTCTTTTCATATTCGTGTTGGGTTTTGTGTTTTTGTTTTGTAGAAAAAAAAGAGGTTTCTCAAGGCAAGCACGCAACCCAAGGCCCCCCCCCCTCTCTCTCTCTCTCTCTCTCAAATTTTTTGTGTAGCTCAATTGGTTCAAAGCTATTTTAAGAGAGTAGAGGTCTTGGGTTCAAATCTCCATTTTGTGGGGGCGTTTTTTCATTCCCGCACATTCGCGCACTTTGCCAGCAACTTCAACAATTTTTTTTCAAAAAGCCATAACTTCTTCATCCGGAAGCCTTTTTCAAGCCGTTTTTTTTAAAACAGCCTATGTTTTCGAGATCTATCCATTGGAACACTTACTTTCAGCATCTTCAGCTTCAGTTTTTTTTTTTGAAATGGAAAGTCCATGCCAAGTCATTCTTGACAGCACTAACTATTTCCAATGGATATCCTACATGGAATATTTACTTAGAAGTAAAGGTCTCTACAGAATAGCCACGGACCAAGAGAAGAAACCAAAAGATAAAGACAAGGCTGCAAAATGGGAAAATAGACAAGATCAAGCACGTGGTTTGATAGGGATGTCTATTTCTCCTGATCTTAGATTCCATATTGCAGATCTTGATACTCCTCATGAAACATTGGAACAAATCACTAAAGTTTTTGGGATTAAAAATGAAATTAGAGCCCATCAACTTGAAAATGAGTTGCTTACATTGGGATCCTAATAATTTTTCTTGCATTGAAGATTTCTTGTCCAAATTCAAGACCCTTAGATATCTCTTGGAAGGTGTTAAGGTTAAGAAAGAAGATAGTAACCTTATTTATTCCATCCTTACTAAGTTGGGACCAGCCTACTCTGTATTTGTTTCCACCTTCCATTCTACAAGGGAAGCTCTCATTTGTCAAGGAAAAGACTACAAGGCCCCTTGCTTTGACTCTTTTTGTGATTCTTTAATAAGAGAACAAGAAAAACTCTTACACCTTGGTCTTCTTAATCTTGGAAACTCTTCCAAGAAAGCGTTAGCCGCCCAGCAGCAACCAAATTTAAAGAATCCTAAGAAGTCATATCCTAAAAAGAATGGTCCTAAAACAAACAAGGGTCCTAAGCAAACTCAGTCTCAAAATGAAAGATCATTTCAGCAAAATGATAAGACCAATAAAAACAAATGGAAGAAGACTGATAGACATTGTAACTTTTGTAATCGAGATGGCCACCTAGAATCTAAATGCTTTAAGAAGATGGAAGCCTTGGAAGCCGCAATGAAGAAACATAACATCCATGTGGAGCATTCTTCTACTTCAACTTCAACTTCATCTTCAGGAATGGCACTTTCTGCATGTCGTTGTCATTCATCTCAGTCTGGTTATGCATTAAATGTATCTTCTTCTTCTCATTCTCATGAGTGGCTCATTGATTCTGGAGCCTCTTATCACATGGCCAAAAACAAAGCCATGTTTTCTTCTTTAAATGATTGTAACACCAAAAATATATATGTGGTGATGATAGATCTCTTAATGTTGTAGGGACTGGAACTGTTCATCTAGACAATGGTCAGTTTAATGATGTATTATGTGTTCCAACCTTATCCAGCAACCTTCTATCTGTATATCAGATAACTCATTCAGGTGAAGGTAAAATTGTTGATTTTTCACCTCATGATGTTGTAATCAAGGATCTAAGAGATCCTAAACAGATTCTAGCTACTGGTATTGCTGATGATTCCACAAGGTTGTATAAGTTTCACAACTTTGGGTCATCAAATCTTCCCTCAGTATTTGTTGCTCATAATGATTAAGTGAGCAAACTTTGGCGTGAGCGATTTGGTCACTTAAACTATCGCTCCCTTCAGCATCTATGTAAAGAAAATATGGTGACAGGTCTTCCTATGGTATCTTGCAGAGATGGTGTTTGTTCCGGATGTGTACTCGGAAAACATCATCGGGACAGTTTTGACAAACGTGCCTCTTGGCACGCCTCGGCCCCTTTACAGCTTGTTCACAGTGATTTGTGTGGTCCACTTCCTGTTGCTTCATTCTCTGGCTGCAAGTATTTCTTAACTTTCATTGATGATTTCTCCAGACTCACTTGGGTATACTTCTTAAAACTCAAGAGCGAAGTATTTAACACATTTTTGGCCTTCAAAGCCTTTTTTGAAAAACAATCTGGACATCAAATTCTTAAGCTAAGAACTGATAATTGTGGAGAATATGTTAAAAACACATTCATCAACTTTTGCACCGAAAATGGAATTCAAATGCAACATACTGTTCCATACACTCCACAACAAAATGGTGTAGCTGAAAGGAAAAATCACACCTTAAAGGAAATTGCTAATTGTATGTTGCAATCTAAAGGACTCAGTCTTAGCTTTTGGGCCGAAGCAATTAATTGTGCAAATTATATAATAAATCGCACTCCTACTAAGGTTCTAAAGAATATCACTCCAGAAGAAGCTTGGATTTCCATTAAACCAGATGTAAGTCACTTTCGTATTTTTGGAAGTGAAGCATGGGCCCATATTCCAGATGAAAAGCATAAAGCTTTAGAACCTAAGAGTGAGAAATGTACTTTTGTTGGATATTCTGAAGATGTAAAAGTTTATAGACTTATTCCATTTAAGTCCAAAAATGTTATCATTAGAAGAGATGTAAAATTTGATGAAAATAAATCGGCCTGCGAGCCTAGTCCGGCAGATGTGCCACCTCTTCCTATCTCTTCTACTTTTGAAAACACTTCTTCTTCAGATGATGAAAGTGAGGATGACAATCCTCCCCCACCTTCTCAGGATCCTCAACTTCCAAGATGGGTCCGTGCTACTCGGGATGTAGCAGGTGATCTTGCTGGTGATCCTATAGATCAGCGACGTACACGTTCTCAGTTTGAAAGAGCCTCTTCTTTACTGGCTCAAGCTCCAGTAAATCATGATCCTGACACTTTTGCAGAAGCTTCAGGCCATCCACATTGGGAAGCTGCTATGAATGAAGAATATCATTCATTGTTGGCAAATGATACATGGGATCTTGTTCCTCTACCAAAGGGACGCAAACTTGTTAGATGTAAATGGGTTTACAGAACCAAGTATGGACCAGATGGGAAAGTTGATAAACATAAAGCTCGTCTTGTTGCTAAGGGCTTTTCACAGATTGAAGGCATTGACTACACTGAAACCTTCTCCCCTGTTGCCAAAATGAACTCTATCCGCCTTGTTCTTTCCCTTGCTGCCTCTTTAAAATGGGAAGTCCATCAGATGGATGTTAAATCTGCCTTCTTGCATGGGGACTTGCATGAAGAAATCTATATGGAACAACCCATTGGCTTCATCCAAACAGACTCCAGCCTTGTATGTCGACTTAAGAAATCTCTTTATGGTCTCAAGCAAGATCCTCGGGCTTGGTATGCCAAAATGGATAGCTTTCTTTTAGAATCTGGCTTTTCTAGGTGTTATTCTGACAATACTGTCTACACCAAGAAAGTGGGCAACTCTCTTATCATCCTTGTTCTTTATGTTGATGATCTTATTCTTACTGGTAGTGATCCCAACCTTATAAACCATGTGAAGTCCAGCCTTAAAAAGAAATTTGAAATGACAGACTTAGGACACTTACACTATTTTCTCGGTCTTCAAGTCTTGAAAGCCAAGGAGGGTATTTCCCTTTCCCAGTCCAAGTATGCTTGTGATATTCTTCGTCATTTTCACATGGAAGATTGTAAGCCAGCTCCTTCTCCCTTTCAGTCTGGAGTCAAACTTTCAGTCTCTTGTACTTCTCCTGAAGTTGATGCTACCTTATACCGTCAACTAGTAGGAAAACTCTTGTATTTAACCCATACTCGTCCTTACCTTTCCTTTGCTGTTGGTCTTGTTGCTCGTTTTATGCAAAACCCCCGTGAAAGTCATTGGAAAGCAGCTAAAAGAATACTTCGTTATGTTCGAGGTACAATACAGTTTGGGATTCATTACAGTGCCAAAACAGCTCCTCTATTAGTTGGTTTCACTGATTCTGATTGGGCTGGTGACCCTGATGATCGGAAGTCTACTGCCGGTTATGTCTTCACTCTTGGTTCAGGACCTATTACATGGGCTTGTAAGAAACAGGCTGCCATTTCTCTTTCGTCAGCAGAAGCAGAGTATCGTGTTGCCGTGGAAGCTAGTAAGGAAGCCTTGTGGCTTCGTCAGATCCTATCAGAATTTGGCTTTGAGCAGCAACATCCATCCACACTTTGGTGTGATAATCAAAGTGCCATTCATCTATGCAAAGATCCAGTCCAACATCAGCGCAGCAAACACATTGAACTACACATGCACTTCATCAGAAAAATCATTCATGACCATGTTCTTGAAGTGCAATATTGTTCAACAGATGATCAGGTTGCAGACATCTTCACAAAGGCTCTCACAGAGGCGAAGTCCACTAAACTTCGATATATGCTTGGAGTTCAGGAAGTTGTCACTAAGGGGGGATAGGCTCTAGTGCCTCCTTCCTTCTCCTATTGTGTCATATTTGTAAATCCTTCAATCCAATCCCAAGTTGTTCTTAAGGGGGGATGTTAGGATATTCCGACACATAGGAAATAGTTAAGTTCAACTTGGTCTAGTATAGAGTTAGGTAAAGTGTGTTTCTTTACCGTTGTACATTTTGTAACTTACAATTCGACGGTCACGATATGTAGTGATCCGATGGTTCACTCTCTCCTTGGTATTACCGACACTTGATCCGTGGCTTGACACCCGATTGGTCCATGAGTTCTATTTAAAGTGCATGGAGGGTCATTGTTCAGGTAATCCGTCTATGAGAGAAAGCTTATGTAAATTTTCATTCTTTGATTAATAAATTGCCTGAACTGGCCACGTTGGCTCAGGCCGTGGACTGTTTCCTTCTTTGATGGATTTAACCACGTCAAAAATACTGGTGTATTGATTTGAGATCTGGTTGTGAGCAGTGTTATTTTGGTGTTCTTTCTGAGGAGCTTACCCTGTAAATTCCTACATCGAGCAACTCGGAAAGAGGTAGGGGGAATCCGCTTTTGGCCAGTGCCACCTTCTCTAAACATGAGTTCACAAATAAATTGGAAGACCTTAAAAGTGAGATGAGACAGACCATTGCCATGCAACTGGATACTTTCTAAATCCAGTAGAAGAAAGAGGAAGCTGAGAGGGCTTTGGCCATCTTTTGTCCTAGATGCATAAGGAAGCATCCTAAGAACAAGTGTCCATTTCACTCAGTGGAGGTATGCTTCATTTGTGAGGAATACCACCCTACAAACCAATGCCCAACCTTGCCCAGACTTAAAGCCATGTACCAAGGGGTTTTGGGAGCCACTGAACCACTCTACTTCCTCAACCAAAGGACGCCGCATGGATCCATACCTTACCAGCAGGGGGTGCAAGGGACATCTTAGACTTATTACCACCCCAACCAATCCACTCATATACCTTCTTGGAGGGCCCCTGCTCATCCTTCCTGGTCCACACCTCCTCCTTGGTCTTATCCATCTCAATACCATACACAACCTGCAGCTCATTCGTTTCACTCTCATGTTCAGCCACAACCTCAGTGGAATGCACCTCAATTGGGGTGGAGGCCCCAATACAACTCTCCTCCTGCCATTTTGCCTCCACCACCTGCTCCACCTCAATCATTACCTCTTGCTCCTCCAAGACAACCCCAGATGCCTACTCAACTGAACACGAACCCCAATAACAAATAGGCCCAACAGGTATATATTGGAGAAACAACATGCCCTACCTACACCATGGAGATTCAGGAGATCAACCTACGATATGGGAAAGTCCTTCCAGATCGCCAACTTCCTCTAGAGGATGAGGAAGGGAAACAGGAAAGTGAACCCAAATTCATTCCACCCTTTCCTAAGAGACTAACGGTAACCACACAACCAAACCCAGAGGAGACTGAACTTCTGGGAAAACTGAAATAGTTGTGTGTGAAATACCACTTCTCCAAGCCATAAAAGATGTACCAATCTACAACAAATTGATCAAGGAGAAATGTTTCAGGCACCCAGGTAGGCGCAAGAGAGATTCCCCAACTATCAATGTCATAGGACAACTGTCCGATCTAATGTTGGGGCAAGTAATTTTTCCAAAATATTTGGACCCTAGGAGTCTTGTAGTTGATGTCCACATCAATGGCACCATAATCCCCCACACCTTGATTGATCTTGGGGCTGCCATTAATGTGATGACCAGGGACACCATGCTCAAACTTAACCTTTAGAGTTCCTTGAGAAAGACCTCGACAGTACTGCAGTTAGCAGATCGCTCCACCGTGAATCCCGAAGGGATTGTGGAAGATGTCCTGGTCTCTGTTGATTCTTGGGAATACCCTGCAGACTTCTTGGTCCTTCAGCCAAAGGAAAAACTCACTGGATACCCCCTCATTTTGGGAAGGCCTTGGTTGGATATTACAGATGCTTATATCAGTTGTCGAGAGGGGAGCATGACCACCAAGAATGGCCCTATGTCCAAACAACTAGTCCTATACTCTCCTACCCAACCTCTATTAGAACATGATTTGTCTCTTTGGTTGGAGGAGGGAGATGAGGATGAAGTCTACTCTGCACCATTGTGCATAGTAGGAGCGACCAGGGGAGGTCCTCAAACTGAGGATGACGTAATTGAGAATTTGATTCGAAATCCACCTCCCAGTGTGCTGCCATTAGAGGAGTTGGTGGAAGGTACCCAAGCTAGTGCTTTAATGGACCTTTGTGTAGCTGAGACGACCTCTCCAAGAATTAAGAGTGTGGAATTTGGCTGTGAAAGAACCTTGAAGATCAGCTCATCCCTATCCCCTTCTCAGGAAAAGGAGCTGTGTAGCCTTTTTATCCACCATTTGGATGCTTTCACTTGGAGCTATAAGGAGATGAAAGGAGTCCATCCTTCGGTCTGTACCCACCATATTTACATCAAAGAGGGTTGTAAACCGGTTAGGCAGCCTCAGAGGAGAATGAATCTAGCCCTTAAGGACATTGTCAAGGAAGAATTGCAAAAGTTGTTGGATGCACGATTCATCTACCCCATCTCTGATAGTGAGTGGGTCTATCCTCTGGTGCTTGTACCCAAGAAAAGTGGGAAGTGGAGAATTTGTGTAGATTACCGAGAACTTAACAAAGCCACCAATAAGGACCATTTCCCTTTTCCTTTCATAAACCAAGTGTTAGATGGACTGGTGGGGAAGAAATTATTTTCTTTCCTGGATGGGTCCAGCGAATATAATCATATCCAAATCAGCCCAGAGGACCAAGATAAGACCACCTTCACTTGTCCATGGGGTACCTTTGCCTACCGGGTCCTTCCCTTTGGGCTATGCAATGCCCCTGCCACTTTCCAGAGAGTAGTATTGAGCATATTTGCTAAGCTGGTTAATGATTCAGTAGAAATCTATATGGATGACTTTACTCTTATGGGTCCAACTTCCGAGAATCATTGGCTAACCTAGGAAAAGTTTTAACCAAGTGTGTTGAGATGAACCTGTCCCTTAGTCCCGAAAAATGCAAATTCCTGATGACTGAAGGGACCATGCTAGGTCATACAATTTCTTAGCAAGGATTACAGGTGGATCCCAACAAAATTGCTACCATCCAAAAGGTTCCACCTCCTCAAAAGGTAAGAGATGTTTGGAGTTTTCTAGGCTTAGCAGGATATTATAGAAGATTCATTAAAGATTTCAGTAAGCTAGCCTTACCATTGTTTGGTCTTTTGGGGAAGGATGTTGAGTTTATATGGACTGACAACAATCAAGAGGCTCTGGATGAGTTGAAAGATAAGCTAGTAAACGCCCCGATCTTGAGAGGTCCAAACTGGGCCCTACCTTTCCACATCCACACTGATGCCTCAAACAAAGCCATAGGGGCAGCCTAAGGACAAGTTGAAGAGAAACTACCATATGCCATCTACTTTGTCAGCAAAAACCTGTCTAAGGTAGAGTTGAACTATACTGTAACTAAGAAAGAGTTCTTTGTCGTATTCCATTCCCTAAACAAGTTCAGACACTACATCACTAGTTATCAAACATTTGTGCACACTGATCATGCTAAAATTAAGTATTTAATGAATAAATTTGATGTGAATGCTTGTATCATTAGATGGTTACTTTTGTTGTAGCAATTTGATTTTACCATTGTTGACAAGCCAGGTAAGGAAAATGTTGTTGCTAACTTTCTGTCTAGACTAGATTTGCTTATAGGTGAAGATGGGACAATGGATGATCAAATGCCAGATGAACACATGTTTTCTATTTCAGTACTCTCTACCTGGTTTGCGGATATAGCAAATTACTTGGTTTCAGCATAATTCCCTCTGCACCTATCCTCAAAGGAGAAGAGCAAAATTGTGAGGAAAAGTGCCCCATTCACTTGGATTGGGGGCAACCTATTTAAACTTGGCCCAGATCAGATCTTGAGGCATTGTGTTAGGGAGGAGGAAGTTTTTGACATCCTCCTAACCTATCATGATGGACGGTGTGGAGGCCACTTTGCAACAAAAAGGACTGCCTTTAAAATTCTACAGGTGGGCTACTATTGGCCTACTCTTCATCAAGATGTCAGAAGATACATCAGCGAATGTGACCGATGTCAGAGGATGGAGAAACTGAATTCGAGGGATGAAATGCCCCTCCAACCTCAAGTGAATTTCGAGCCATTTGATAAGTGGGGCATAGACTTTGTGGGTCCTATCAATCCTCCTTCAAGGCATAAATCTTACATCATTGTGTGCACAGACTACTTGACCAAGTGGGCAGAGACAAGGGCAATCAAGGCAGTGACAGGCTGAGCTTTTGAGAGAAAATATCTTCTACAAGTTTGGCTACCCAAGGGAATTAATTACAAATCGAGGAAGTCAGTCTACCTCTAACCTAATTGAATACCTGCTCGCTCATCACAAGATTAAGCACAGGACTTCCACCCCTTATCATCCGCAATCAAATAGGTAGGTGGAAGTCACCAACAGAGCTTTGGAGGAGATTTTGACTAAAGTGGTGGGCAACAGTAGAAAGGATTGGGAAGATCACTTGGTTGAGGCCACCTGGGCCTACAACACCACTTGGAAAACTACAACCAGTTTCACACCTTATGAGCTGGTCTACAGGAAGAAGGCTTTTTTGTCCATAGAATTCAAGTACAACACATTGAGGTTGGCAGCTGAGCTGGACCTAGACATCAGCCATCACAACAGGACAAATTACTACAGCTGAATGGATTGGATGAACAGAGAATGCAGGCCCTCATCCACTCAGAAGTGGTCCAACTCCAAAGAAAGATATGGCATGACTGGCACCTTAACGAAAAGCAATTTCAACGAGAAGATTGGGCGCTGTTATATGACTCAAGATACAAGTATTTCAAAGGGAAGTTGAGGACAAGGTGGCTAGGACCATATACAGTGGAGAAATGCAACGACAATGGTTCAGTTCTCATCAGGACAATTGATGAAGAAGCCATCCCCATGCTCGTCAATTGGAATTGATTGAGAATCTACAGGAAAGCCCTCTCTAGGTAGGAGTTCATTGAAACTTTGGACAAATCAGTGCTGGTAGTGGGGCAGGGCCCTGTCTCTACTCCACCCACACCTTGATCATCAAAAAAAAAAGAAGGACAAAAGAAAAAAACAAAGCAGAAAAGGAATAAGAAGCTCCTTAGGTGAAAACCTCTTAGAGGTGCCCGATGTAGACAGTGAGGGTGAAAACCTCCTGGGGGTGCCCCAGCTGTCTTTCTCACAAAAAAAAAATAAGGAATCAACCTAACTTCTGTTGAACAATTGCAGGTTGCAGGGAAGACACTGCAAGTTAGGAGGGTCGCACAAAACAAGAACAGAGGTCAGCCTCAAGCTGCAAGCACCCCTCATGAGCACTTCCTCCATGACCACTCCCCTTCCCTAAGATTTGATCACATTCGAGTCAAGATTTCGCCTTCTACAGGAAGTTTTGGGCCTTCTATAGGAAGTTATGTAGCTTCTACAGGAAGTTCTTGTAGACCCTTCAGATAGGCCAAAATTCATGTTGGGAGAAAATCTGAAGGTTGGAATCTACCTGTTAGGTCTTCAAGCACCCCTACTTCCATCCATCACCATATGTCACTATGCTTCATCTCATTGCACCTCCGCTACACCCATCCTGTTATTTATTCATGCACCAAAAAAAAACCTGTTTTCTTCATCCTGCCAGCAAGAACTTTTAGTAACAACTCAAGCAGTAGTGTATCACTCACCTTAACTATCAATCTCCATTTGGACTCCTCATGAGCCAAATCCCTCGTCAGCAATATAGCCCTACTCATTTAGCTTGCATCCTAAGAGGAGAAGCAGCTACAGGACATCCTACAGGAATCCTGTAGCAGCTGATCCCTCTAGAAGACATACTTTGGAGACAAGGGCAGTCGAAAATGACAAAGGAAACATGGAAAGGGATCATCTTGAACGTGAAAATATTACCAACAGCTGAATCCAAGAAAAACCTGTGCATGCAGCATCAACTAAAGAAGGAAAGGTTCCTAAACCCGTGCATGCAGCATCAACGAATGAAGGAATCGGTTCCAAAACCCGTGCATGAAGAAGCAGCACATGAAGGAGTGGTTCCAAGACCTAAAGTCTGCATAACGCGGCTGTGACCACATAGGTAAGTGCCTAAACTCATTCATCAATTGCATAAACTATATTTCAAAAGCTGCATGCCTATGGAAATGGTGTAGATCGAATGGAATCGGTGGCCAGTCAACTAGCCACCCTCAGCTAGTTACATAGCCTCGTGAGATCTCGAGGAGCCCAGTTACATTCAAAATCGCCGATGGGATGTGCAGCCAACACGTGTGGAGTTTCCATTCAAGGAATGATCGTCGGGACTGGTAGCGGTGGCAGCAGTTAATGGCAAAGGAGAGGTGATGGCGGTCAAAAATACATAGAGAAATCATGGCTATGACATCAGATCAACAGTCTAATCCAACCACCTCATTCCCTCACCATGAATCACACCGAAGTTAAAATATGCTCCACTAAAACTCACACCACCTTCTGTTTGTTTTGCACTTGCAATGTCCTCTGCTTCCAAAAATTGTTAACCAGTCATCCTCCACTGGATTTTCTACCTGTTTTCGAAAGTCTTCCACATATCGGGCTCGATCAGAGGCGCAGTGACATTCTATAGGAACCGGGGGGGTCTTCTACATGAAGAGTCCTATAGGAAATACTACACAGCTTTCCGGAGCAGGGAAGCCAGGGATTTTTTTTGGTCGAATTAGGAGCTCCAAATGAGGTAGGCTCGGAAAAATCTTCTATGCATGGTATGTTTTGAAAAGGTGCTGATTTGAACGACATCAGATTGGGGAATTAGAGGAAAACAATCGTGAATTGAGAAAAAACGTTTTCCTGGGTATTGCACTGAGTTTCCCAATTGTTTCTGCAGCAAGATTGTCTTCCACATTTCCTATGTTTCTTAAAAATTCTCCTGTAGGGGGAATATATGCAACTTTGGGGGCTAGCCTGTGTATGGAAAAATTTTAAATTTGTATATCTAAATGTGTGCTGAGAAGAAAACCTAATATTTGTACTCCATCTGAAGAAACAAAACTCTGCCTTTCATAAACAGGTAGCTGAGTCTTGGGTAACAGCAGCCTTGAAAGCAGGGAATTGATTGCTAATTGACATTGAACAGCCGAGGAATCCTTCCTTGAGTCCAGGGGGAAACCATAAACAACATTCCCTTTCTTGACCAAAGCATAAAAGAAAAACACTCTCACCATGCCAGGGGTATTTCCAAGGAAAGAACCCTCGGACTCTAGCAAATTGCATGAGCACCCTAAGGTGGTAAACCTTTTCACGCGGACCAATTGGATGTCATTTTTTGACAAAATTCAGGGTCATGACGAGGAGATAGCTGAAGAATTTTTAATGTCCCTGAGACCTCAATCAAAGACATCGGCCACAGTTAGTTTTAGGGGTTTGACCCTAGAACTTACCCCTCAGCTCATCAATTGAGTTACCAGTCTACCATTAGGGCTCCCTTGGAGCAAAGAAGAGAGGGTATTGAGCCAAGCTACCAAGAAAGAATTCTTTCTACACGAGGAACATCCTGTAGAAGACAAAAATGGGGTGAGGAGGACCAGCTTGCCTCCTCTTTGGAGTGAAGTTAGTTTTCAAATCATGAAGTACATAACCTGTGAAGGAAGATTTAGCATTGTCTATGGCTTTCATTTCAAGTTGTTGTGTGAACTTAGAGATGGAATTGATTTACCTCCAGCAATGAAGCTGAGCATTCCCTATTTTTTTCTTCAGTCACTCATTCAATGTGGTACAAAATTGAATGAAGGGTTCCTAGATCAACTGGCCCATCATGGGCTCATCAAAGTATTAGTGGAACATGCCCTGCACACCTACACTGTCCCCATATCTTGGGAGATCTTCTGAAACATGTTTAGGGGTGACAACATTAGAATTTTGGCTGAAACTATCACCCCATCCAGTAGTGAGGAAGGAGAACACATTGAAGAAGGTGAGAAAACCAATGGTGAAAGAACGCAAAACATTCAAGCACAATAAGAACACAAAGGAAAAGGAGAAATGGGCCAGGTCGCTAAGCCTAAAACAGAGGCGCAGATAATAGCACAAACACCACGGGAAAAGAGACTGCAGAGTAGAGTAGAGAGGGCTGAAAAACCCCAAATGAAGGCTATCACAACCACAAAATACACCCAGAAACAAAAGGAAAAGACACATCCTGAAATAGTAGAAACACGGATAGAAATAGTTGACACAGGGGCTTCTATAGGAAGCAGGGAAAAAGAACAAGAGGAGAAATCGCTTGATATTTTGGTAATGGAGGCAGTAGCTTTGCTTGCTACCTTAAGAGCACCTCCAAAAAAAAGGGGAAGAGAAAAAGGCAAATCTCCATGTACTTTAAAGCAAGAAGGAGCACACGGATTACAGCAGGCTGACCCCAACCTCAATCAAAGGCGCCAATTGTCATCGAGGACATATCACCTAAACCAAAAGAAGGATCTCTTTCAAAGATATCAATCACCTATGAACAAGGAAGCCCGAAAACCTCCACCAGGAGAGAGAGAATTAAGCTGATGGACTCAAATATAGTTCTATAGGAAGCTGAGAAGTCTCTACAGGAAACTCTAGCTAAGCTAAGGGAGACCGCGAAACTAGAGGCAAAGGCAGCCAAACCATCACAAGGAGAAGAGAAGATAGAGGAAATATTGGAACCAAGCCCTCAGCCTAGCTTGGGCTCATACTATGACTTATTAGAAGTCGAGAAGATAATTCCCCAGAAATTTGCAGTGCCACTTTTCTTTACACTGGAAGAAGAAAGAATTAGGACTCACACTTGGATGAGGATTGCTAGGTCCAAGGGTGTAGTAGACATAGGCCACCTGGAGGAACAACTCAAGGAATCAAGAAAATAATTGGCCATGGTAAGGCATGTGGAGAGCAGTCAAAGGGCCAAACTACAAGAAGAAAATGAGCTACTGAAACAACAGCTGCAGCTCCAGGAAAGTCATAGGGAAGATACACCCCCCATCTGGGGATGACAGCAGCAACAGGAGAGGCCTCCAGCAGACAAATAAATCTCTGATGAATAGTAGAAAGGGGATGGGATACAGGCTAAGGTTGAAGCGCTAACAAAGCGGCTATAGGAGAAAGAGTTATAGGCAGCAGAGGAAATACAACCTCTAAAACAATAGGTACAACAAAAGGAGGCCCAACTAGCCTGCATGGCCAGATGGGAAGTAGAGGCCTTGCAGTGTAAGCAACCTACCAAGTCATATGCCTTATATCTGAAAGATCAATGGTTGCAGTTCCAAATTAACACCTTGGCCCAAAGGGGCACCATTCCATTTCAAAATTACCATCAATTCATGGCTTTGTATGATAGTAGATTAGTAGAGGATAAGGCCAAGTTATCAGAGTTCTAATTACACAACTTGGCCCTTCCTAACATGAACCTGTGGGACCCCAATGTTGCAGTGGGAGATGTGAAACTTATGGCCATGGCCTCTTGGTTAAATCATGAGGAAAAAAGGGCAGTAGAGATTCGAAATCTCATGAACAAGGAGCTAAGTGAGCCACTCATGATCAGAGCAGAGCCGGAGGATCCCTCAGCCTTGATATATGCCCACCAGCACCTGGCCAATAATCCTTAGATTCTGCCAGATTACATTGAATGACAAGCTCAAGCCATTGCTCATTTTGAGGACATGGAAAGACTGTTGGGGAATAACTGCATTCATGCTTTCACAAGGAGGTGGAACACACTATCCCATAGTCTGAAGATAAGAGACTATCACTCCCTAACAAGGATGAGGGAGGCCTTAGCAAGAGTACCCCTTTATAAGCAGTCAATGCAAAATATACAGGCCAACTGGATCAGCCTAAAATTCAGTTCTCCCTTTCTTTTAGGACTGCTAGAAGGAGTCAAAGAAGAAGAGGAACATAGGCAGTGGGAGGAAGTAGAAAGAAAAGTAGGATTTCATGACCAAGAAGAAAACATCACCTCGGAAGCTTGGGATGTGAGAGAAGCAGTCAAAGCAATCAAAGATGATGAGCTAGATTAGTTGCTTAGAGGATGAGCAACCCTTTTTGCAGGGGGGTGATGATGAGCCCCAAAAATGGGTAACTTATTGGGCTCATTATTGCCTATTGTTCATGATTAATCCACCATTATTCATAGTTAATGCATGCTTTTTAGTATATTTATTTTTATTGAATGAATGAGAATAGTCACTTGACCGTGGAGGCTAATACGTGGTTATTGCAGATTTTTGGACAACTTTTGGACAAAGATCAAGCATTTATGAGCCAGCTGACAGCCAAACAAAAGGGAACAAGGCTGAGGATTCGTAGGAAGGGTGTCTCCTACACTAAATGGCCTCTTCCTCGAATTCTCCACCATCAGCTCGGAGTTCAGCAGGCCACCGAAGATGATTCCCAAGGGTAGCTGAGCAGCTTTTTGTAAAGTGACTAATTACTTGCAATTTGGGAAGCCGAGCCCCTTGAGTTAATGAGGGTTGTTGGAGGTCCTCGTAGTGTATAAGAAGGAAGGCTTATAGACTTCGTAGGTTACTTTTTGAACGTTTGTATTTTGCACTCTAGTGCTGCTCTGTTTTTGCTCACTTTTGGAGGTTTTGCTGTAAACATTTTTTGTGACATGGTCATTTTTTGAATAATGGAGATCAGTTTCATTTTTCTTCAATTCTGAGATTCTTGTTAGGAGCCTGTAGCTCTTGGGGTTGAGCCCTGTTGGGGGAAATGTTCCCCTAGGGCTTTTGGGTTGAAACCCTAGCAGACTGAAAGTTGTCCATATAGAGAAACACACATTCACATAGTCATTATGCTATTATAAGAAAATTCTATAATAAGAGGGGACGTACCTTAGGTCCTACGTTTGAGAAGGTCCTTTAGGGTCCAAACCCTTCTTCAAGTTCCTTTTGCTCCTTTGTCCTACAAAACAACCAATTCCAAAGAACATAGCAGTATATGGACAAAAACTTATAAAGAAATCATCTTCATGTTATAAAGAAAGGTAGTTAGTTATGAACTTAAAACAACCATTCACATATGAATTCCAACATGAATATCATAAACATAAAGAATATTTATATCAAGAACCAAGATATGTTTCTTTTATTATAGACAAATAAAATTTATAAAAGGAATAAATTCACCTGAGTCACCTTTCGCAGGCTCCAAGCAAATCTTCCTTTCAGATTTGTCCAGCCTCAAGCCTTTAGCAAACTCCTTCCATGACTTACTCCATGAAGTCATAAGTAGTGGATGAACATCAACATACAAGGAAACAAGGGTTTCCTGTACAAATGGGGGAAGTGTCCGAATATCACATATAAGACTATCAATGATGCTGAAAAATGCAATGGATCACTGATATCAAATACTGATCCCAAAATGTACCGACTTAACATGATGGAAAATGATGATACTATAGTGCAAACTCAGGTGCCAGCATATAGAATGTCGCCATGACTGACTGCAACATATAAGGTGGAGTGGTATCAACTAGCAGCAACAGGAGCAACTGTCAAGTGAACCAATGAATGTTGATACAACCTGAGGTCTTCATCGACTGTCGTGGTACATTTCTACACCATGGGAATAAATGATCTAAAGTCAACCATGTGAGAAATCGTTTGATTACCAGTCATTGATGTATACCATTAACAAATGCAAGACTACTCACCGATAATGATAATGAGCATCAAGGTACCCAGTACAATCCAACAAATGTGAATAGATGAGCTGGAGTCGAACACCTGTAAGAATCTATCGATCAGGAGACAATGATGGTTTCCTAATGTCAATAGCGAAGGATCTACCACTAATGATTGCAAACCCCAAGGTACTACCAAATGGACTCTAGATATTTGCCCCAGAGCAATGAGTCGGAGTTGATAGGGAAAGATCTGCTAGAAGGAAGGCATTAAGGCATCCTTCATCAATTGAGCGTGAGTGTAACCTGTAGGCCAATAACGTGGAAGGAATCAGATGAAAGAGATGTAGTAACCCAATCGAAGTACATTTCCGGCATACATAAGATGTGGCTAGCGCACGACAGAAACCCTCTGAACCAACCAATAATGAAAGTTGACACAGAGGTGAGGTATCCACCAATAGGGTCAAATGGAAACCAAGGTACTGCATGAATCCCAATGTGTGATAATATAAGCTGATGTCAAACACAAGGGAAACCACTTAGTCAAAGACCCATGATACTAATTGATGCCGAGCATAAGGTGACCTATCAATAATGAAAATAGGGCCAGGGTGCAGCTCTAGGCCTGTCCTCAGAGCAAGATTTCACCATCGATAAGGACAAGACCCGCTAGCAAGAAGTCAATGGAGACCTTCTCAAAGTGGCATGAGTAAAGGACCAATATAGCTGATGTGATAATAGACATGACGCTGACAACCAGGGATGGCGACTGAAAAATGAGTCAAGAGACACTGCAGAGAGGCCGACTCAGGCTAACTTCCCTTGAACAAAAGCATGACTCAATGTGACTATGTGGCAGCATATGATGACTCTGTATAAGTTCGCCACGCAGGAGGCACGAACGAACCCTCCATATGATTGGAAGAGATAACCAATCGGGGGAGAATTGACTCAATAATAAGGTTGAGGCGTACCTAAGTCAAACTAAATCCCGCCCAAACGGAGGAGACTTTATTTTCAGTGCTTTGTTCAAGGGAAACATGAATGACTCTAGCTCTTAACAATAAATGGAAATACTGTCCCGTTCCCGCTCTTTTTTGAAATATTTATTTTTTTGTTTTTTTCTATTAAACTTGAAAAAGAAATAAAAGAATGCTATGGTATAGTGGAAAGAACGAGTGTCGGTGAAACAGATGATCTAGTTCCTGGGAATGGAACATTCCTATGCTCAATGCGGGGAGGTGAAAACTGGTTAGTGACACTCAAAGGTGCGTTCCTTCCACAGGTCAAGGTGTTTCAAGTTGCAGAAGTCAAAGGTATGCAAGGTTTATTTTGCAGTCATCATGGTCAAAAGTTGGCTTAAACATGAGTCCAAGTGAAGCCGGCTCAAGGCCAAAAGGTGCAAGTGGTCAACATGCAAAGTAGTAGTACAGCTAAACACAAAGGAGCCTCTAGGGTATAAGGCCAGAACAAAGCGAAGAAGCTAAGAGGAATGAGCCTTCAATGCATAAGTCATGGCGAGACTACAGAGGACTCCCGTGCCTACTCAAATTGGAGCAGCATGGGCAACAAATGTCAGTGAGGTGCTAACTACGATGCCCATGTAAAAGATGGCTCTACCATCGTGTCATGATTTCAAGAATCGGCGAGTGAAGATGGCTTACGAACCATAACACGATGGGGTCGACCCTATGGCAGATGTATCGGCGAATGAACGTTAGTATGCATAATGAAACGAAAATATGGTGTCGCTAACCTATATGCCAGTGAGAAAATGGTAGCTACCATGACGGGTCAGCAGTCATGGAACCGTCTCGAAACTGTCGAAAAAACGTCCAAAATGTCCTGAAAAACAAACCATTCTCGACATTCCAAGCTCCCAAGTTAAACGTCACATGAGGCCAAACAAAATAAAATTTTGAAAAAGTTTTGCATTTCCAAAACTTATAAAAGGGATTTTGGACTCACCATTTTTACCGTTTGAGTTTGAGAGCAAAGATTTGGAGCAAAAGGAGCAAACTTCCCGTATACCAAATTCAACCATTCAAATTCTTCAAAAACCTCCAGGTAACTCTTATACTTAGCTTGCAATTGATTGTGACTGGTTTTAAGATTTTTAATTAATGTTTCACCATTGAATTTTTTGCCCAAAATTTCACCGCGGCGTATAAGCAGGTTGGTAATATGAAACCCCTGTACACGCGGGCCTTATACGCGACTGTGTGCACAGGGACATGCGTATATGCCGCGAACAATTTTAAACAAAAACTAATAGTTGCAAATAATTTTTTCTCAGAATGCCGATCACCTGGCATGAAAGAGAGAATGCAGTGGTGGATAAGAAGTCATGAATGATCCTGAAGCTTTGGATGCCCTACTAGGATGTTGTTTGCTTAAATTCTTCAAACTACCGAATATGAAAGCAAACACACGTCTGCTTGAGATGCTCATTGATTATTGGGACATCGAGGAGGAATCCTTTATGATTGACCAGATGCCACTCAGGGTAGAAGTGGAGGATATCTATTTCATCACGGGCCTTTCCTGAAGGGGAGAGGTAGTACATTCCTGGGGCAGGACACAGAGCAATCTCACAATACAGGACTACCTACAAATATATTGCCCGAGACATCCCAAGAAGGTTGGGAGCCAGATTTCTATCACACATGTGGTGAGTTTATCACTGAGGATAATCCTATTCACCATAGCTCGAGTGAACGAATTGTCCTCTCTGCATCAGGCATCACAGCTAACCATGACTGTGGCAGTTGACTGTCTCACTACTGTGTTCAACTAGTGTACTCCTCTTCTGGCCAACATGAAGAGCCTGCTCACTTCTATCAAGAGGGGACATACCAAGAAATTTGGATATGGGACTATCCTGTGTACTTTCTTTTTCGAGAAGGTTCCCGCACTCCGCCCTCAAGTAGCAGTTTCCATCAGCACCCCACGAGATCCACACATGGGTCGGTGGGCTAATCTGATGAAACGTCTGGGGGGTGGAGAGGTCCCAAGGACTGCCTTTGATGATAACTTCTTCACCTAGTGGGATCAACAGATCATCGCCGTAGATGACTACCCCTATGTTGGGCTTCATTTCGGAGGAGATCCCAATCTAACATTACCGCCGAACGCAACATGGGGCGAGATTGGTAAGAATTTTCTATTTTATGATTTTTTTGGATTTTTCAAATATAATGATGCATTTTGAAAAATATTTTTGATGGGATTCAAATGACTAATATGATGATCATGTTCCAGATATTGGGCCAATACGACCAGATGGGTTCCCGTAGCATAGACGGCGCAGCCGAGGAGCCGAAGAGGCAGTTGTTGATACAGAACAAACTCTAAATAACGTCCAGCGACACTTGATGAGATTGAGCTGTTGAGTACTGATGGATGCCATAGAGGATCTTCCTGAGGATATGCAACGTCATGTGGTTGGCATGCCACGTGACTGGGTTTGCACTTTTCAGCATGTGGCCAATGCGATAGTTACCTACTTGGCCGCTCATCCTAAGCCGGGGCATTAGATATGACGGACATGATTATGGGCATTTAAGTCCTGATTTTGTATATTTTTGGACAACATATGTACACTCGAGATGCCTTATGATTATATATATAATATAATATATATATATATATATATATATATATATATAATATATTTGAGTTTTTATATGCTTTGATTTTTATCTTGTTATCGTGATGAATGATTGAATGTGCTAGTCCTAAATGCTTGATTAGTGATAGAATCAGCTAACCAATTATGAAGATCTTTGGAATGTGCAAATAATTAATATATAAACAAATGATCTTTGCAACAACCTCACCCTTAAATACTGGCGATATAAACATGGATCCCTTACCCGATAAATGTTGTTCAATTGTGACACTATCAATTGAGAATCAAGATAAACTATCAACGAGTCGATCTCGTGAGAAATTGCCTCAAATAGTAAATTAATAACAACAGTATACTCAGCCATATTATTTGAAGCGGGACCAATGCATACACCTCTTGATACCATCAATTGACCAGTTGGATAATAGAGTACCCAAGCTGCGGAAACGATAGTCCGAGTGCGCCGACTAGCACCATCGGCGAACCCAAAATAGACCAAATCATCCATCAACACCTGCCACGGCAGACCAAAAAGTGTTGATATCAAAAACTCTTGATGATATATGTACAAATATACATAATGTACAAAGAAGCCATTACCTAACTCCTACTTAAGCAAAGTACTTCTTTAGGTAGAGCCCGTTTCGGGGCTCTGCCAGCTTGTTTCCCTCAAAATCGATTAACTCATACGACCTTTTTTCTAAAATTCGTTTAATAATGAAAGGACCGTACCACATAGGCATAAACTTGCCTGCCCCCAAGGTGTTTTTATCTTGGTCATAGACCAAGACAAGGTCACCTTCAGAAAAGACTCGAGGATGGACAGATTTATCATACTTCATTTTAACCCTTTTCTTATGAGCCTCATTCATCGTGGCGGCATCTCGACGCTACTATTGAGATGTTCCAAGTGAAGGAGGTGCTCTTCGAGACTCGAAGTCTCTGGATGGAGCTCAAAAAATAACTTAAGAGATGGAAATTTCACATTCAACTGGAAAGATAGATTTCATCCCATAAACCAACTGAAAAGGTGTAAAACCAGTAGCAGTCTTCACGGAGGTCTGGTATGCCCAAAGAGCCGAATACAACATAACATGCCAATTGGACCGATTTTTGTCGATTGTTTATTGGAGGATCGTCTTAAGAGTTTTATTGACTGCCTCGACCTGTCCATTGGCTTGAGGATAATAAGGAGACGAATTCTCCTACCAAAAACCCAATTTGAGATCCAATTCAGACATCAGTTGATTCTGGAAATGACTGCCATGATCAGTGACAATCTCTCTCGGGATACCGAATCTTGAGATAACCTAATTGAAAAGGAGCAATGCTGCCGTGTCACTATCGTTTTTATAAGTGGTCATGGCCTCCGCCCACTTCGTAAAGTAGTCTACAGCCATGATAATGTACCTTTGATTCGCCGTTGAAGGCGGATTACAAGTTTTAAAATCAATACCCCACTTAGTAAAAGGACCGACGATGACAACGGGAAAAAGAGGAGCTGGATGAGCACGCATCTTTCGAGTAAATATTTGACAGGGGTGACAACATTTGACCACTTCTACACAGTCTTTAAAGAGTGAAGGCCAAAAATAGTTGGCACGTAAGATGCGCTGGGCTGTAGCAAGCCCTGATAGATGACCACCACAAGCTCCAATATGGTAGTCATTTAACACTGACTCTGCTTCCTCTAAGGTTAAACAATGGCGAAGGATTGAATCAACCCCTTGATTGTATAAGGTATCACTAATGATAACATAATTTTTAGCTAGGTGATGTAATTTTCGACATTCATCCTTGGAGAAAGCAGAGGGAAACTTCGAAGTCTAGAGATAGAAAATGATATCTCCATACCAAGGGTCAAGTGAAGAGATGAGGAATAAATGTTCGTCGGGAAAACTTTCCTCATAAACAGTATCCTCTCCACAAGGTAGCTCAGAAATTAGCTCAGAGAAAACCATGGATTTCTCAGACTTGGCAGACAAGAACTCGAGATCAAATTCTTGAAAGATGACTATCCATATATTATATTTTCCCCCAATCACTCGCCTACTGAGGACAAATTGAAATGGATTGAGCATCGCTACAACAAAAGTTTTGCGCTGCAGGATATAATGACGGAGCCGCTGGACAGCATGGACAGCTGCCAAGGCCAACTTCTCAACAGGAGAAAAGCGAAGTTCAAGACCTATTAAGCCTCGGCTCAAGTAATAAATTACATGCTCAGTGAGAGCATCGTCCTCCTGAACGAGAACCATACCAATGGTTGATTCTATTGCAGCGAGATATAAAAGGAAGTCTCTCCCATAATCCGGTGGACTCAAAAGTAGGGCAGAGACTACTGCCTTTTACAAAGCATCAAATGATCGTTGCGCAAAGTCGTCCCATACAAATGGAACTCCTTTCCGTAGCAAATGAATGAACCCTTTAGTTATCTTAGCATAGTTCTCTATAAACCGTCTTAAGAAATTAGCCTTCCCTTGAAGACTTTGAAGTTGTCGAATTGAGGACGGGGGAGGCAACTGAACTATTGCCTCAACCTTAAAGGGATCAACCTGAATCCCTTCATTTGACATAATGAACCCTAACAACCAACCAGATGTAACCGTGAAAATGCACTTGTTGGGATTCAACCGGATTTTATAAAATGACATTGCTCTAAAGCCATTCGAAGGTGACTAGGGTGATCAGTTCTCTTTTGAGAACGAGCAGTGAGATCATCCAAGTATTCTTCGATGACATGTTTGATGTCATGGAAAGCATATGACATGGCCCGCTGAAAAGTGGCTCCAGCATTTTTAAAACCAAAAGGCATCTTTCTATATGCAAAGGTACCCCAGGGACATATAAAGGTTGTCTTATGTCGATCTTCAGGATGGATAGAAATTTAATTATAACCAGAAAAACCATCCATGAAGGAAAAAATCTCATTACCCACACACTCATTGATAATCTGATCAATGAATAGCATGGGGTAATTATCTTTCGGACAAGCCTTGTTTAGGTCCATAAAATAGATGCATACTCAGATTATTCCTTGCTTTTTATCCACAGGGACTAGATCAGAAACCCAATCAATAAGAGGAACAGGGTATATGAAACATGCCTTTAGCAGCTTCTCCACTTCAGCTTTGATAGCTGCTGCTTTCCTAGGGTTAACCGGCTGAAGCCTTTGACGAACTGGTTTGGCGTTTTCATATGTCTTGATCTCATGTTGAACTATAGATGGGTCAATGCCAGGCATTTCTTCATAAGATCAAGAAAATACCTCTCGAAATTCCTTGAACAAGTTGGTGCAAATTTGAATTTCTTCAGGGGAACACTCAATTCTAATGAAGATATTCTCGATCATGTTAGGGTCCCTAGAGATGTTTATAGGTATTGTTTTTGAAATCACCGACATATTACCTTCGGCACGAACGTGTGCTGGAGCCAAAGGATTTGACACCGTACAAACATCACTAGTACAGAGCTCGGAGAACCTAGATTCTACCTCCTGCAATGGAGGAAGAAAGTATGAATGATGGTGTAAATCTTCCCAAGGTTGATCTATACCCATCATTGCTTCAAGGATTGCTTCTTTAGAAGGTAAAACCGAATCTAAGCAGTCCAAGGCGAAGGTAGAATAAAGGCTCCAAGCCAGGGCCACATCACCATCTAACTCCTCTTCGGAAAAAGGAGTAGAATGGTCATCTGCAGAGTTGACAATAGACTGATATCTAAGCTCAGCTACAGATATAGGGAATGCCATTCCATTCACTTATCCTTCAACTAATGTGGTTGTAGGTGAAGGCAAGGTCCAAGGGTCTAAAAAATAATGAGTTCGGAAGAACTCTGCTCGAGGAGACTCCTTATATGATGAAACGACATTGATTTTAGCGAAAGGAGAGGGAAGATCAAAGGTACCCATCAATGAGGAATACATCCCTACTCCTAAATTCTCAGTAGGCAGACGAGGATTATCCACTAAAGGAACAGTAGAGTTAGAGCTTGCTTGAGGATCGACTGGACAATAATCCAATTGATCAATCTTAACGATTTTCCCCTCATGAGGAAAGCAAATGACATGAAACAGATTCGAAACAACGACGTCCATTTCATATACCCAGTTCCTTCCTAAGAGGAGATTATAATCTATGTTAGCATCTACGACTTCTACTTCAATATTGATGACCTTCTCCCCAACACATATAGGAAAGGTCGGGATAATCCCGTGCGGCTTATGAGAATTACCATCAAATTTAGTCAAGACGGTAGGTGAAGGAACAGCCAGAGGCGATCCAATAGCCTTCCAGCATGACATCGACATGACGCACATGGAAGCTCCTTCATCAATAATGGTAAGAAAAATGTTAATTTTCTAGTATGTAGACTTTATTTGGAAAGCCATATGATGAGGGAGTCGCTTTTTGACATTTAACATGTCGAAAGTGAGCACTAAAGAGTTAGTTGGATCGATTGCCCCAATCGCAGAAAGTAAAGAACTTCGCTAAGCCAGACATGATTGGAGAACCTCTGAAGCGGACACAGTGCACAAACTCTGAGCTAGATCCTCAACAATCGAGTAATTCTGGGCGGCCCTAGCATTAGGATTAATAGTTGCACGTTTAGCGGAACCTTTCGGTATCCGTGGTATAGTCTCAACAGGGGGTCGCTCAATATGAAGGTTGGTATTTCTGGGAACAGTCTTGTAGTTGGAAGTTTCAGCTTCACCATAATCACATGACCAAGAAGCCACATGGACATTAGAACCCACCATCAAAACATTCGATGATTTTTCCCCTTCCTGATTGCCCACTGCGGAGGTTCTAGGGTTAGAACTCACGCCAGCAAGAAGTTGCTGCCCTTGGGGAAAAGGGTTGGTTAACATAGCTTGAGAACTAGAAGTCCCTTGCTTCCCTAACAAGTGCTGAGCGTCTTCAATCTTGGGGCAAAGATGAGTTAAATGGTCTCCACTACATAAATTTCATGGAAACTTGACTTTCTTTTTAGACTCATTTCTACCACCACCAGCATTATTGCCGGATTTATTTGCGTCAGCCTTCCCATCCTGGTTCTTTTTCTTACCTCGTCCTTTCTTTTTCCCATTGAAATTTTGATTTCCTTTGGGGTTATCAGATTGGATGACATTAATCGAAGAGGTTTGGGAAGCCGAGGGGTTAGACGATGTGACTTGGTTGTTAGAAGCAGTTTGTAAAGACAACTATTACAATTGGTTCAACAAGTTCATTGCATTCGTGTCTACCGACCCAACGATACCATCCACGTGGGGACCTGGCTTCGACTTAGCTATATCAACCTTATACCCAGGAGCATTTGGCAAGTATTTTTGTAGGATCCCAGACTGAGAGTAGATCAATTCTAATTGCTAGGCCCTAAAAATGGCTTGCTCCTCCGAATAGACTCCAGACATGGAGACATCCTTGTAGATCTCAGGTTGTAAAGATTTCAAAAACCATTCGAGACGGTACTCCGGAGGGATTTTGGCTTTAATGAGCCTCTTTCTCTGTCTCCATTCCTGAATATGATCAGAAATGTGAGTTGTCTTATCCAGATGAAAAGTGGCCAATAGTTCAGTTCCGGCATCATAATGGACAGGCAACTAGAAATGATTTAAGAAAATATTGGCTAAGTCAGGGAAAGATATAAAGTTGCCCTCTGGCAACTCTATATACCATTTGGCTACATTACCAGTCAAGGTGGGTTGAAAGAGTGTCAACCTAATCGAGTCATCAATAAGGGAGTTAGATGAGCACCACAAATGGAATGTGGTTACATGGTTGCCTGGTTCCTCACCGCTCTTCCCTTCGAATTTTGGAATGTTCGAAGGGAGTTTGGTTGGGACCAGATGCCTGGCCGGATTGTACTTGATTAGATCATTTGTTGCTAGAAACAGAAGCCTAGGAGGACCTTGGGGATTCCACCCAGACTGGGCAGAACTCCCAAAGTTCTGAAAAGATTGACCTGGATTTTGGAAGGCACCAGGCTACCCGAAGTAACCAACAAAACTGGCTGAACCAAAAGGCAAGCCTTGTGATCCAGCAAAATTCAGAGTTTGACCAACTCCGGCCACGAAACCTTCATAACCAACAACGTTTCCTCCTAAAGGATTATAAGGAGTTGATAACCCCTGATACGGATTCCAAGCCGAAGCTAAGGGAGGAATACTTTGAAATGAACTAACTGTGGCATACGGCCTATTCCCTTATTGGCTGAAAAACAGATTCCCAGTTCTCGCGCCACTAACCCCAGGGTTAGTCCAACCTTGGAAAGGATTGCTGCTTTGTCCTATAGAAGAAAAAGGCATGGATCCTATCGTCAGGTTGGAATGTGGTATATGACCACTTTTGAAAGGAAAACCCTGGAATGAAGTCGATCCACCCATCATGGACGTGGCGGCACTAAACGGAACTAAAGGAATACCCTGTGAATGGGTGCCAAATGGGAAGAATCCATAACCAAAAGCATTGGTTTGGGAATTTCCACTCATGGAAGGAATGGAGGTAGACCCAACTAAAGATGTGCTAGCAAAAGATCCAAACAAATAAGTAGAGGAGATGGAAATCGTTCCTCCCCCTTGTACCAATGTTGGAGTCTGCATAGTTGTAGCACTTGTAGTAGAAGCCATGCTTCTAGTAGTGGTCATCGATGGTAAGTGCGTAGCGTAACTTGGACTTGACGGTCTATGCGTCGGAGTCCCAACGTATTGTAATACGTCTGGATGACTAGATGGTAGGGGAGAATTCGAAGCCGCTAATGACTCTGAGAGTTATTCTACCTCTATGTTATTCTCCGCTTGAACGAGAACTCGAGGAAGAACTGGAGTGTTCCTCTCTTGTTCCACAGAAGTGCCAGGCCTTGCTTGAATACTAAATCCCCCGAGAGGAGGATCAATCCCTGATGCATCAATTGCCGTGGGACAAAACCCACCAGTAGTATTACCTCTACGCCTTCTAGGAGAAAGCTTTAAACTTGGTGGTGAAAGACCACAAAGTCTTCGAGACCGTCTAGGTGATCGGTCAGCCACTTTGAATTTCTTGTTAAGATCTAACTAAAGACTCAAAAAATTGAAAGCTAGGCCAACTAAGAGCACAGACCACACACTATAAAGTCCCTAAAGATAACAGCCAGTCAAACAACTTCCAAGTATTTCCGCTCCAGTTGATTAGGACCGGACACCAAAATACGAGAAAGTGAATTAAGGGGCCTTCCGAAGATAGTCTGGGATGATGAGGGCCCAGTCTTATCAACGAAGGTAACAGAGGAAGTTACGCTAACCTCCTAACAACAGCCTGCGTCAGTGCAAGCCCCCAATTTTCACAAGGGTGCCCTCCAGTAGTACTGTTGAGAGTATTGCAAAGTCGACTTTAGGTGCCACGGGATTCCCCTCTGCAGCCACCTGTGTAGATCCCTAGGAGTAGCAACTATGGATACCAACTCGTCGCAGAAGCCAGGCGGAATAGTCGTGAGGTAAGTTCGGACAAGTAGGAGAGGGGGTATCTCTCTTCCCTGTCATCACAGACCCTTGTGCTTAACTCCCAGATCCGGAGCTTTCCTGGTCTTCCTAATGCTATTGGATTTTCACTCACTATTCAGACTCCTACGTTTGACATTTAAATGGCCTTGGAGAGTTAACTCTCCACTCGCCTAATCCAAGGCCCTAAAATCCTAAAACTTGTTGGTGTATCTAACTTAAAAAAAAAAAATTAGTGAATTTTAGTTAGCGCTTGATTTTAAAATAGGATGTTCTTTAAGTCACGGGATAATGGAAGTGAAACTAGTGGTGTTTTTCACGCAAAAGAAATTAATAAAAACCTAACTACATGCACATGCACTTGCTTTTGTTTTTCGATGAAAAGCAATTTCTACAGGGTTCAAAGGAACTTCTAATAAAACAAAATTTTCTTTTCTTTTCATTAATTCACGCTTCACACTCACAAAAGTCAACAAAGCTATGTATGCCTAAAAAGATATGCAAATCTATCCTAATGCAACAAATATATGCTGATGCAAGATTCAAAAGAACTTTAAAAACAAGAAATGAAAGTTGCTTGCTTATCAATTTTTATTTTTCCACTTAAAATGTCTAGATGGAAGATGAGATGCTACCATTCATTTTGTCTAAACACTAAAAACAAGCTTCAAGACAAACATAAAGCACTTTCATTCACTAAAATGAAACCAAATGAAAACCAAGTTCAACAAAGCAAAATGAAGTTTTTCAAAAAGTTTTCTTCAAAGCAACAATAAAAGAGTCTTTTCAAAAATGCTCTCAACAAGACTGAAACTTTGTGATTGAAGAATAGGCAACAAACACTTTTACAAGTTGACACCACACAATGGATGAAAACTCAACAAACATAAATGTGCTTAAAGATGCTCTTAATAATCAAAAGCAGCAATGAAAGCTTTGGCAACAAAGACAAAAAAGATTAAAAATACAAATTTCAAGAAAGTATCAATCAACAACTTTCATGAAACAAAGAAGTGGATGGTCACAAAAAGCGGTTTTTTCAAGCAAACAAAAAGTCACCAAAAGCAATATTTAACACAAAGATTGAGACCAATCTTTCTGCCCTGATGAATCAGAGAAGCCAATATTCTAGCAAGAAATCTTGCGTGCTTCAGCAAAAAACGATGACGCTTGCAACAACAAAAACAAGACCAATACCCCTTACAATCAGAGAGAATTTGGAACAAGATGCTTACTGTAAAACAAATAACTGATACTGGAAAATGACTATTTCAGACTGAATCAAACCACCAAACATACCTTAAGAGACAAAAAGATTTACAAATCTTGAAAATTGCAAGATATATGTGACTGTACTTATGTACAGATTGCGTGTATATGCGACTGATCCTAAGGAAACCTACGTATACGCGGGTTAACTTAAGGAAACATGCGTGTATACACTTCTATAACTGAGAAAAACAACGTATATAAAAGATTTCAAGAAAAATAAAAAATAAAAACTAAAGAAACTGGCAAAACTTAGAATTCAAGAATAGACCACATAGCAACAACAAGAAAATAGGCAGTTGAGCCCTGATTGGCTTGAAAACACCCAAACTAGGAACAACAAGAATGGTGTCCCCAGTGGAGTCGCCAATTCTGTTGAGGGAAATGTTCCCCTAGGGCTTTTGGGTTGAAACCCTAGTAGACTGAAAGTTGTCCATATAGAGAAACAGACATTCACACAACCATTATGCTATTATCAACAAATTATATAATAAGAGGGGGCGTACCTTAGGTCCTACGTTTGAGAAGGTCCTTTAGTGTCCAAAACCTTCTTCAAGTTCCTTTTGCTCCTTTGTCCTGCAAAACAATCAATTCCAAAGAACACAACAAGTATATGGACAAAAACTTATAAAGAAATCATCTTCATGTTATAAAGAAAGGTAGTTAGTTGTGAACTTAAAACAACCATTCACATATGAATTCCAACATGAATATCATAAACATAAAGAAGATTTATATTAGGAACCAAGATGTGTTTCTTTTATTATAGACAAATAAAATGTAGAAAAGGAATAAATTCACCTGAGTCACCTTTCGTAGGCTCCAAGCAAAGCTTCCTTCCGAATCCGTCCAGCCTCAAGCCTTTAGCAAACTCCTTCCATGACTTACTCCATGATGTCATAAGTAGTGGAGGAACATCAACATACAAGGAAACAAAGGTTTCCTGTACAAATGGGGGAAGTGCAGAAGGCACAAGGGTCTTCAGACCTAGTCAAAGGAAAAATCTCAGTATAATAACCTTTCTCTCTCTTCTCTCCTCCTTTAGGCCTTCCCTTTGAGGTCTTTTTATACCTCTCGCAAAGTAGTTTTTTAGTTGGGAGTTGGTTGGGAACAGTTGGGCCACAGGCACTAACAGGTTATCAACAGGTAAAACCCATGATCTTGACCCGAAATTAAGGAGTTTTATATTTTTTTAAGTGTTTTAATACATATACGCGGGTTGGGTATATGCCTACCCACGTATACACGTGTTTAACTCAGAGCAATGTTGCGTATAAGGGATAAAACACCGTTTTTTAAATTTTGGACCAGGTTTGGAAGGAGGGGTTGCCCTAGAACATGAGTACAGCATCACAAACCATAAGAGTGAGATTTGGAGCTATAATAGGCCCAACCCAAGTGCCAAGACCTCCTTTGTGTACTATTATATGTTTTTGTTGCCTTCAATTAATTTCTGCCAATAGATTACAAACTTGCTTGGTTATTTAGTTCATTCTCGATGACTGAAATAGTTTTTCATGTTTCAAGTGATTTAACAGGTTGGTAACAGAAAATATCTTCAAAAAAGGCCATCAAGCAACCCATGATCTCACCTCTCCTTCCTTGGGACCATGAGCTGAGACCAAGGTGTCCTTGCAGCCATAAAAACACTACTCTTGCTTCTTCATGCAATTTCTAGTGTTAGATTCTTAGTTGCAAAATTTGGTATGAGTTTTGATTACATGCTTAGATCCATTCTTGCTTGGTTTCCATAGTTGTTTCATGATTTGATGCCAATAAACTTCTGTTCATCATGCTTATGGTTTCTAGGTCAAATTAGGTCAAAATAGCTAGATCTTTGGTTTTCTTAGTCTTTGTTGATTAGTTTTGGAAAATAACGTGCAGAGCACCTGTGATACCTCCTCCCCTACCCTTACCCCATCAATGCAACCTGATTTGTACTATAACTCGGATTCTTTCCTCTCATTTTCTACATTCCCTCACCTTGTCGTAATTTCTACATTCTTGTGCATCATTGCTCCTTCCATCCTTGAACAAATCCAATCACCTTAATCACTCCTTAGCCTCATTCACTAGGTCCTAGACCCCTTAACATCCTTATCCAACCTCCATTTCCACTTTCCCACCATTTTTCCACCATCAACCCTTCAAAATTCCCTTTCAGAACATCCTGTAGAAGCTACAAAACATCTTGTAGAACCCCTACAAACTTCCTATAGAGGCTCACGAAAGTGGTTTATTGAAATCTGATCATTGTGAAACTCTCTGGAAGGGTGCTAGGGACTCCTTAGGCCCTCTTCTCATCTTCCCAGCCTCCTGCAAGCATTTCCTTTTGCTAATCACCCTTTGCACAGTCAAAAACAGTTAAACCAAATGCATAATAATTCTGACAACTTACTCAAAAATACAAAAAGATGTTTTTTCCAGATTTTATTGTAGAAGTAGCTTAGTCACATGAATTTTACCTTTCTAAAATTCAATGGCATCCATTTCCACCACTTTCATCTCTTTTCTTGCACCAGTAGGGTTAGCCAGTAAAACTAGGGTGTGCTAGGGTTTGTATTTCCTTTCAGCTTTCAGTTTCTTTCTGAGTTAGATTTCATTTATCACAATTAAAAGCTTCTTCTAAGAGCTCATAAAAGTTGGCTTAAGCTCCTATCGGACTTGTGCCAGCTGATCAAGTGATAGCCGCAGTAAGAGCTAGTACTTGTGCATATAGCACCGTCACTTCCAAGTTCGTTACGAACTACCAGGTTGATAAAAGTAAAGAAGGGAGTCCCAGGAGTTGCAGCATTATTGTTGCAATACTGGAGCCCACCACTTCTTATCACATGGCCAAAAACAAAGCCATATTTCCTTCTTTAAATAATTGTAACACCAAAAATATATATGTTGGTGATGATAGATCTCTTAGTGTTGTAGGGACTGGAACTATTTATCTAGACAATGGTCAATTTAATGATGTATTATGTATTCCAACCTTATCTTGCAACCTTCTACTTGTATATCAGATAACTCATTCAGGTGAAGGTAAAATCGTTGAATTCTCACGTCATGATGTTGTAATTAAGGACCCAAGAGATCCTAGATAGATTTTAGCTACTTGCATTGTTGATGATTCTACAAGGTTGTATAATTTCAATAGGTTTGGGTCATCAACTCTTCCCTTAGTATTTTCTGCTCATAATGATGAAGTGAGCAAACTTTGGCATGAGCGATTTTCTCAGTTAAACTATCACTCCCTTCAAAATCTATATAAAGAAAATATCGTGACAGGTCTTCCTATGGTATCTTGCAGAGATGGTGTTTGTTCCGAATGTGTACTCGGAAAACATCATTGAGTTAGTTTTGAAAAACATGCCTTTTGGCATGCCTCAGCCCCTTTATAGCTTGTGCATAGTGATTTATGTGGTCCACTTCCAGTTGTTTCATTCTCTAACTACAAGTATTTCTTAACTTTCATTGATGATTTCTCCAAACACACTTGGGTATACTTCTTAAAACTCAAGAGTTAAGTATTTAACATGTTTTTGGACTTTAAGGTCTTTGTTGGAAAATAATCTAGACATTAGATTCTTAAGCTAAGATTTGATAATGGTAGAGAATATGTTAACAACAAATTCATCAACTTTTGCACTAAGACTGGACTTCAAATGCAACATACTGTTCCATATACTCCAAAGCAAAATGGTGTAGATGAAAGGAAGAATCTCACCTTAAAGGAAATGGATAATTGTATGCTTCAATCTAATGGACTTAGTCTTAATTTTTGGGCATAAGCAATTAACTGTGAAAATTATATAATAAATTGCACTCCTACTAAGGTTTTAACTAATATCATTCTAGAAGAAGCATGGAGCTCAATTAAACCAGATGTTAGACACTTTCTTGTTTTTGGAAGTAAAGCATGGGCCCATATTCGAGATGAGAAACATAAATACTTAGAACCCAAGAGTGAAAAATGTATTTTTGTTAGATATTCCGAAGATTTCAAAGGATATAGATTTTTTTCACCTTAGTCCAAAAAAGTTATCATTGGAAGAGATGTAAAGTTTGCTGAAAATATATCGGCCTACGAGCCTACTTCGGCGTATGTGCCACTTGTCTCTATCCCTTCTACTTCCAAAAATATTTCTTCTTCAGATGATGATAGCGAGGATGGAAAACCTCCCCCACCTTCTCGAGATCCTCCTTTAGCTCCTTATCTTGCAAAATGGGTCCGTGTTGCTCAGGATGTAGTAGGTGCTCTTGCAGTCGATCCTACAGATCAACATCACACACGTTCTTAGTTTGATAGAGCCTCTTCTTTACTAGCTCAAGCTTCAACGAATTATGATATTGACACCTTTTCACAAGCTTCAGGCTATCCAGATTGGGACACAACTATGAATGAAGAATATTGTTCATTATTGGAAAATTATACATGGGATCTTGTTCCTCTTCCAAAGGGACGAAAACTTGTTAGATGAAAATGGGTTTACAGTACCAAGTATGGACCAGATGGAAAAGTTGATAAACATAAAGCTCATCTTGTTGCTAAGGTTTTTTCACAAGTTGAATACACTAACTATACTAAAACCTTCTCCTCTATTGCCAAAATTAACTCTATCCACCTTTTCTTTCCCTTGTTGCCTCTTTCAAATGGGAAGTCCATCATATGGATATTAAATCTGCCTTTTTGCATGGGGACTTGCATGAAGAAATCTATATGGAACAACCTCCTAGATTTATACAAATAGAATCCAACCTTGTATGTCAGCTTAATAAATCCCTTTATGGTCTCAAGCAAGCCCCTCGGGCTTGGTATGAAAAATAGGTAGCTTTCTTTTAGATATTGGCTTTTCTAGGTGTCATTTTGACAATATTGTCTACACCAAGAAAGTGGGTAAGTCTCTTATCATCCTTGTTCTTTATGTTGATGATATTATCCTTACTGGTAGTGATCCCAACCTTATAAACCATGTGAAGTCTAGACTTAAAAAGAATTTTGGAATGACATACTTAGGACACTTGGATTATTTTCTTGGTCTTAAAGTCTTGCAATCCAAGGAAGGTATTTCCCTTTCCCAGTCCAAGTATGCTTGTGATCTTCTACGCCACTTTCACATGGAAGACTATAAACCAACCCCTTCTCCTTTCAGTCTGGAGCCAAAATTTCAGTCACTTGCACTTCCCCTGAAGTTGATGCTACCTTATACTGTCAACTTGTAGGAAACATTTTGTATCTGACCCATACCCGTCCTGACCTTTCCTTTGTTGTTGGCCTTATTTTCCGGTTTATGAAAAACCCACATGAAAGTCATTAGAAAGAAGCTAAAAGAATAATTTGTTATGTTCAAGGTACAATTCAGTTTGGGATTCATTACAGTGCAGAAGCATCTCCTCTATTGGTTGGTTTCACTAACTCTGATTGGGATGGTCACCCTGATGATCATAAGTCCGTTGTAGGTTATGTGTTCACTCTTGGTTCTGGATCTATTCCAGGGGCTGACAAGAAACAAAGTTCCATTTCTCTTTCTTCAACAAAAGTAGAGTATCATGGTGTCGTAGAAGCTAGCAAGGAAGTTCTGTGGCTTTGTCAGATCCTGTCAGAGTTTGGCTTTCAGCAGCAGCATCCGAATACACTTTGGTGTGATAATCAAAGTGTCATTCAACTCTAAAAAGATCCAGTCCAACATTAGCACAACAAACACATTGAACTACACATGCACTTCATCAGAAAGCTCATTCATGACCATGTTCTTGAAGTGCAATATTGTTCAACCGATGATCAAGTTGCAAAAATATTTACAAAGGCTCTCATAGAGCTAAAGTTTACTAAACTTTGATTTATGGTTGGAGTTCAGGAAGTTGTCACTAAGGGGGGATAGGCTCTAATTCCTCCTTCCTTCTCCTATTCTGCCATATTTGTATATCCTTCAATCCTATCCCAAGTTGTTACTAAGGGGGGATGTTAGGATATTCTGACACATAGGAAATAGTTAAGTATAACTTGGTCTAGTGTAGAGTTACGTAAAGTGTGTTTCTTTACTATGTACTTTTGTAACTTACAATCTCATGGTCATGATATGTTCTAGACATGAACTAATCTAATGGTTCATTCTCTCCTCAGTATTATTGACACTTGATCTGTGGATTAACACACGATTGGTCCATGATCTCTATTTAAAGAGCATGGAGGGTCATTTGTAAGGCAAGCGTTCATCACAGAATTTTGTGTAAATTTTCTTTCTTTTACATTAATAAATTTCCTGAAGTGGCCATGTTGGCTCAGGCCGTGGATTGTTTTCCTCTTCAAGGGTTTTAACAACATCAAGAATACTGGTGTATTGATCTGTGATCTGTTTGTGAGTGATTTCCTTTGGTTTTCTATCTGAGGAACTTACCTTGTAAATTCCCAAATACACAATTACAAAATAACATATTTCCTTAGATCTACACTTAATATCCAACATAATTACTCATAGAATACATTCAAACATGCAACACAATTATTTATATACATTAAGATATTAAATACAACAAGAGTACACTTAATTCTTGAAAGTTCCATCAAATATCTACTTACCTCCAATGTTCCTCTCATCCATAGACTATGTTTTTCATAATTTCTTAATATAAATCATACTGAATATGAGGAAATAAATCTAGAAGAAAAAATGATCAATTAAATCTTACTATGCCAAGAAATTGGTACTATACAAGTACTAGGTCAAGTGTTGAATTCAAGAGCCTTCCTACTCATAATCTTACATCCACCACCTTGCACAACCTAAGATAGTTCACCCTTTCATTTCCTATGGATTCCATTAGCCCATGCCACTACTCCTCTTGAGCTTAAGTTTGGAATGGTTAGGAGGTCACAAAACACTATGGCTCTAGATGTTCCAACTATCAAGAAAAGTATCCCAGCCACTCTAGGCCAAGTGTTTACTTTAGTGGCCTTCCTAACCAAAATACCACATCCACCACCCTTCACAACCCAAGATATTGTACCCTTTCAAATAACTCTATAGTCCATCAAGTTGTGCCACTACTCCTATTGAGCTTCAACTGTAGAACAATGATGAAGTGACAAGGTAAATATTGCTTTGGAAGTTCCAAACACCATTGGAAGCCTTCCAAACATCCCTTGAGCCTCAACCTATACATACTATCCCAACCAATTTCCTCTCCAAACTCTAGTCTGATCCAAGATAGATAAGGAGAATCAATCATCCAATTCTACCATGGAATTCACCATAGGTTTAACCAAGTTACAATGTTTAATACATGTCCAAAGTCATATAGTTTCCATGGTTTCCTAAGGTTGTAGATCCACTAATCTTCTTATATCCCAGAAGGATCCAACAATTGACCAAGTTGATGAGAAAGTACTAGTGGAAAATCCCCATCTAAGGTACCATGATATCTAGGAAATGATATATGAATAATATCCCCCCCCCCCCAACATAGTGGGAAACCTTACTTATGTGTGCATATTTTTTCTCTATCAAATGGTACAAAAGGGACTCACACACTTTACCTCAAACATAGGATATATATCTCCCTTTAAGGCCATGGTTTCATTCATAACGTAAAATTATGATGGTTTAGTCATTTCCTAGGCTTGTGAACCTTCTCATGGTTCCACATTTTTTACCTTTCCCTCTCTTGGAGTTTATATACCCCATAATCCTTGTGTCATGTGCCTTGCAACTGTGATGTAGCTTTTTTTCTAATTTTTTCTAGTGAGACATCTCTGAGGGGATTTAACTTTTGATCACTTGGACACATAAGGGCTTTCCAACATGCTTTTTGCCAATTGTGCTACCACCCACAAACTAACTGTGGTCTATCTTTATTATCATGTTTATAAATATATGTTACACATTAAGCTCACTAGCCTTATAGAAAATATTTATAGGAACATAAGCCTCAAAACAAATATATAGTAAAATGTATATGGGCATGAATGTCACAACACAACCTAGCTCACCATCCTAATAATAAATATTTAAATGCATAGAAAGGGTCATTCTAGGGGTGTTACAAAGGCTCATAATGAAGTGATTATGTCTCTCTTCACCATATTTTGGTCTATGCCCCACATGGTTCAATAATCACACATTTTATTAGATGATTTGGCTCTAATATCATTCCCTTGGCCTTAGTTCACTTTTGCCTTACTTTAGTATTGTGGGTTCAATCCACCACTAATGTGATCATATATTTTAATTGGGCCTTTTTCTTTGAACCTTTGCAACTGTACATAAGTACACTCATACAACACATTGCAAATTATGGAATTATTTATATTAAGGTCTTATTTAGATCTATCACTTAACATTTGAATATGAGTCTTTTCCAATTATCTACAAAAGAGGTCACTTAGTAGTATTTCCATTGGTGCTTGACTCTATTAGATCCATTGATTTTTTAATTTTATTTTTATATAGTTCTCAAATTGTGGCTCCATTATTATGGAGATTCCACATAATCCTCTCTTACAACATTTCAACTCTTCTCACCAAATTGTTGTAGGCATATTTATTTATGGATAAAACAAATCCCCTCACTAACATTATTAAAAAAAATGGAACATGTAGGGATTGATCACTCTTATCTCTCTCCTAGATTTAATTCATACAATCTTAACATGAAAACAAAGGAATAAAGTGGAAAGTCACCTTAAACTATATGTTTTCCAATGTGATAAGCCTACTATATATATTCTTGTCTTCGCTAGATTTTGTAAAATTATTAGGCTCAATTTTATATAGAAAGGATAAATGTGCATATTCTAGTCCACTTACTAACCTTCTTCTAGTTTAGACTCTTGTGTCTTTATCCCAATAATTATGTTTTCTGGATTATTATTTTAGAAAAATCTATATGGTTCTTTTATATCTTTAATTTCCATTTCTTTTTTCTTTTTTTCATCTTGCCTCTTTTGGATGTTCAGTTTGTTTATGATTCATCCTTTTGAAGCCTTTCTTATCAACTTTTAAATTTTCGCTTTCAACAATTTTGTGCAATTATTTATGGTAACTTCTATAAGCCTTGCTTATAGATGAATAACCAATAAAGATAAATTCATTATCTCTGGAGTCAGATTTTCCCAAATCCTCATCATATCTCTCTATGTAGCACTTTTTTCCAAAATCTTTGAAGTATTTAACTATTGCAGGTCCACCCTTCCATAGTTCATAAGGATTTTTGTTGCTATTGACTCTTATTTTCCCTCTATTAAGGATTTAAACTATGGTGCTAACTACTTCTCTCCAAATCCGATCTAATGGCTTCACTTCATTCAAAATTTTTGTAGCTATAGCATGTATGGTTTGATTCTTCCTTTGTACAACTCCATTATGCTATGGAGTTCTTGTAGCTAAAAAATGTCTCTTTATTCCATAAAGCTCACATAACTCTTGAAATTCATTTGAGATAAATTCACCTCCTTGATTTAATCTAAAACTATGGATTTTTAAATATTTTTCATTTTCAACCAAGATTTGAATGATTTAAATTTCTCAAATTCGTTATACTTGTCTTTTGGATATGAAACCCATCTCATGCTATAGTAATCATCAATGAGAAACATAAGTAATTTTTACCTTGTCAAATTCGTCCTCTTGTTGACCTACAAAGATCTATATAAAAAAGTCCCAAATTCTTTGTTGTTGAGTACTCCTTTGAATTAAAGCTTTTCTTGCTTGTTTTAGATGCCAACATTTCTTGTAGATAGTTTATAGTTTTTTTGTGATCAATGGCATGTCTCTCACTGCTTTTTTAGATTTTTTTTCACCAGATTATGAAATTTCATATGACCCATTCTCCTATGTCGTAACCACATTTCATCTATTTTTCCCATATACAATTTTTTTCCTTAATATCATTGAAGAAATATATGTTATTTGATGTTCTATTTGCATCTACAACTAATTTTCTTATTCTTTCCTTGCTTATCTCACAACCCCAATAATGAAATGTGAGTGTGTCCTTGATCACACATTTGACTAACACTAAAAAAATTATGTTTCAAACCTTCAACATACAAGACCTCTTCTATTTTAGTCTTTCCATTATTGATACTAAGAGTACCTTTTCAATCTATCCTTCTTGTAGTAGTATATTCAAACGTCACACTATCTTCGTTAATCATTAGGAGAAGTTAGATGTAAAAAAAGGGCCTAAAAACAAAAATCTACTAACAAAAATAACTTTAAAAGGATCAATAGGATTCAATATGATGATGTCATCCCCAAAGGTAAATATTTCTAAAGGGAAAACATGAAAACTATTTTTTTATTTTATTTTTCACTTATCTCCTTATAAATTTACTCAAAAAATTAAGTATAGGGACCCATTGGATGAAAAATTAAATTACAAATCTAATGAGTATCCACTTTGCATTCTTCTAAATAGATCTAGAGTGAAAAAGAAAAAAAATTAAAAAATACTCTCTTATAAACATATAAGACTAACCTTATATCAAAACATAATTCTTATCTAATTTATGATATACCAATATCAAATTAAACTACATGTTGAAAATGCAACAAGATGATGGAGCTTAGTGAAAAGAAGTCGCCTTCACTAAGTGGTCCCACAGGCTATTTTTGGTGTAAGTCTATTTTTAGACTATGTCTATTTTTAGACATATGGATCATGGTCTATGAGTTGCAAGATGCTATTTGTGGATGATTGGTCAAGTTGGTAAAAATAGATGGACCTCTATTTTTAGATATATGGGCGGAGTCTATTTTTAGACCGCCAGGCTAAAAATAGAATAGTCAAATATTAGTAGCTCTTAATAATATTTGGACTATAAACATTATCTTATTCTCTTCGAGCACTTCAATTCAAGCTACGGATGTGGCACGTGCAACTGCCAGAAGGAAATACATGTTTCTTATGGGTTACTTGAGCTATTGCATGGAGGACTTCAGTTAGGACTTTAGTGATTGAGTTCTGTGGAGTTGAATGAGGAGTTGATGGAGTTGTGTTCAGTTTGACTTAGTTGAACTAGTTGTATTTAGTCTAACTAATCAATAGACTAAGTGATGAGTGGTGTGAATTAGTTATTAATTAATTCACTAATTATTAACTCATAAATCAACTGAAGAATACATTAGTTAACTCAGTGCATGGTGTTATCACTCAAGTTGTCCCTAAGCTCCAGTAGGGATACGGCCGAGGTAAGCACAAACCAATCTTTGGATTGCAGGTTCTAGCCCACCTGCAATCAGAGAGGGCTATCTCTTAATGATTTAACTTTGTTGATGATGATTTTAGGCTAGTTGTTGGGTACAAGGGGTTTTGTTGTTTTGTTTGGATGGAAGGTGTATGCCAGGTAGAAATTCCAAGCAGAGAGGCAAGGTAAAGCGTGATAAGTTTCAAACCATTGGGCATGGAGTCATGGATTAAAGATTTCTGGTGCATTTTCTTGGTCAGAAAAGGCTTGTGGAGTGAGGTAGCCACACATGAGACAATGATCAATTTGCTGAAGGATGGAATGATGGTCAAAGACAAAAGGCAATTAAGAATCTTTCATCAAAAGTGACATAGAGGAGAAGTGAAAGAATGGTTATCTAGGAGCAGTTAAGAATTCCTAAATTATCATTCATAAGTGAAAGAAACAGCATAAACAAGATCATTTAAGTATGCATGGTCATAACTATTCCTGATGAAAACATGAAAAATCACAGAAATTGAGCCTAAGGTGCAAGTAAGCAAATCCTAAGCTATTCTTTTTTTCTGCAATTTAGAAAGCTGGATTTCTGATAAAACACACATGAATAAAACTAACAGAGTTAAGAAACACTTATTGAAACATGTTGAAGCACAGGAATTCCATACTCACTCCTCGTCCAGTTAAACACAACAGACATTTACAAAATCCATGCTTTCAGCAATCTTTGGTTATAGAAGCATCACAGTTACAGTGCGAGCCTCTGCTTGAGAGAAAGGATCGAAATAACAAAGATCAAACTACTGATGAAAAAAAACGACCAACCAACCAACCCCTACTCCATTTTTCAGGGTGGTATATATAAGCAAAATATCTGAAGTCATTTATTACAACTGACCTAAACAGGTCTGCCAAAAAGCTTTCCTAAACTCTAATCATTGCTGGAATTAAATGCAAGTAAATCCTTTGGGCTGCGCTAGAGGCAACTGAATCAAGTTGAGTTGATGAGGTGTCCTGTGTGGCTTGGTGCAGTGGTTCTGTCATTATGGTGCATTGAGTTCTGGTCCACTAGTCTTCCGTGAGTTTAATGTGCAGTCATTTGTTCTGGTGAGCCTTCAATGCGTCTTCAATTGATTCCTGACTTTTAGAGCTTCGTTTTAATGTTGAATTTGCCTCGAGCCCTAAAAAAATCTCCTCTGATACACTTTGCCGCTTCATTGATGGTCTTCGCCGCTTCCTAATACTCTTTGATGCGCTTCCTGTCTGCAAATTTGATCTGATACTCTTTAATCTTTGTCTCTGGTCTCTCTTTGTCTTCAAATCGGTTTAATTTGGCAATTTCGGGCCTTTTCGGTGTAAAATGGGCCAAGGAATCAAAATATTCCCTAAAGATTCCCTAAAGATTCCCCAATATGGCCTATTTACCGTAGCGATGCGCGATTAGCGCGAAAATTGCCTCCGTTTCTCATTCCAGAGCTCCGAAGCTCGACTTTTGCGCTTGCGCGAATTTTCGGTTTTTTGGCTGCTGACGTCAGCAGTACGACAGATAATGTTAGCCTGCTGACGTCAGCAGTGGGGTCTAGTACAGGTATGATGTCAGCATGCTGACATCATCAAGGTGACGTGGCAGTACGGCGGGGTGACGTGGCGGGGACACGTGGCAGGGTGACGTGGGCTGGGCGCAGGCCTGGTGAGGTGATGTGGAGGCAACGTGGCGGGGTGAGGTGGCGCTCCTGTTACGTGAGGGGAGGGCGGTTTTGCCTGTGCATCGGACTACCTTTGGTATGGAGGTGGTTTCTGTCAAGGGCAGCCCGATGCAAGCGGAGGCCGCCACCTGTCCCGGTGTACGACGGTAAAACCGTCGAACGTCGAGTGATAACCTACCACCACAATCGGGTGCGCGATGTGAACAAGGGCCATCGGATCTGGGGGAGGTGATCTGATGGTGCACGGAAAAGGGAGATGTGCGGGGTTTAGTAAAAGCATGCGCGCGTTAAAGGTTTAATTTTTCGTGGCGCTGTGGGTTTTAAACTTTAGAAAAATGGGTAAACTGTGTTTTGCGCGGTGGAAATTTATCAAACAAGCATTAATAGTTTTCACAGAATACTGCGCAGGGGGGTTTAGCATTTGGAAAGGGTTTTCTTAGTGTTTGGAAGGGGTCCAGACACTTGGGAATGGAAATTTATGCAGAGGGAGGGTTCTTACTAAAGTCCAGGTGACTTAGTAATGTCCAGAGAAGTATTTATGGTTATATTTCAACCAGGGGGAGGGGATATTTACATAAGGGGACTTTCTACATAGCTTTAGTAGGGGGATGGGGAAAACATAGGGAGTTAAATAATAATGTCAGTAGTTAATATGGAGATGACAAGAAAGTGCTAAGTTTTAGAGATCTTAGGCTTCAAATGGGAGATAGAACCTTATAGAGAAAGTATGGATCCTCTTTGAGTGAAGCAGATCTTCACCCTGGCTAATGACATGGAAAATGATGAAACTAAGAGATATCAAGCAGATCTTGACCTCTTCTTGGGGAAATTAGTTAATGATTTGGGGGAGATGGAGAAAGGGAAGTTAGTTATGCTTGATTTGAGCTCCTTCACATACAACTGCCTGGTGATTGTGCCCTGAGTAGAGAATACACTTTGAAAACATAGAATTGATCAGAAATCAAGATTCTGCAACCTCAAACTACCTACCCAGCCTACTTACCTAACATTTTTTCTTCTTTTGGTTTGGGTGCACTTAGGCTTGCAGACCCATCATTTCAATTTTTTCTTTTTATGCCTTCCTATCTACAAACTACCCTTTTTTCTTCTAAGGGCCCAGATTAAGCAATTGGGCTCCTTTGATTCTCTACCTATCTAAGAATCTACCAAGATTAAGTCATTTGGATAGATTTTCATTCTCTATCTAAAACAAGAAATTAAAACCTAGGGAGACCAAGATTTAAGCTATTTGGACCTCCCTTTAGCTGAAAATTCTACAAAACTAGAATGACTTTTCAAAATTGGAAAGAAGTTAGATGAACTCTGAGTAGCCTTCTTTTCTTAGTGATTGTTTAGCAAATATGGAGCATTGCAGCATGCAAAGTATGACATATTTGGCCTGTAAAATGTCAATCATGAAATATGAGTAACCTGCTGCATCAAGAGGCTAATAGTGGCTCCACTTGGGGATGGATTTTCCTTGTGAGAAGCCAAGAATAGCAAGTCAGATTGCCTTGATTCTTCTGTTATGGTTGTGCTTTGAACTTGTTAGTGCTGATTGTTGGATTGATTTGAACTTTTGGACTGGTAACAACTCTTTCCTTTAATTGTGTTGTTGTTAAACTGTAAAGCACTGCCTACTTTCTTGTGCGTGCTTTAGCATCATGGATTCTTACAAAAATAAAATCAAAGTGCTGATATATACAAACTTTCTATGTACAGAAAATAACACCGCCTACTCTTCTCAATCAAAAGGATCATTGTAGTGCTTTAGCATTCAGCCATTGACAAGGCCTTCTTTAGGTGTGTTGTCATCTAGAGATCTAAGAAAATAGGTATTATTGCACAACGCTGATAATGTATGGACCTTTCCACAGAAAATCGAATTTTGCATGTTTGCCCTTGTCCTCTCTTCGTGAATCCCATCTTAGAACTTTGCTGCCCACCCATAAATCCTCTACTTTAGCCTTTTTATCAAACATCTTTTTGAGTTTTTCTTGCAGTATTTGAGCTTTGTTGTAGACTTGCTCTCTGGTTTGCTGAAGATGAATGGTTTGATTAACTCTTCTCTGCATGTCATTTGGTTTAGCCTGAATTTCCTACAACAGTTTAATAGTAGGAATGCCCAAAGATGAAGGAAATTTGGCTTCCATGCCATATACTAGTTCATAAGGGCTCATCCCAATGGATTTCTTGGTGGAAATTCTGTCTGCCCACAGAGCATTTGTGAGTTTCCTATGCCAGTTCTTTTTGTTTTCCTCTAGCAATTTCTTTATGATATTAATGAGGCTTTTGTTGGAAGATTCGGCCAAGCCATTACCTTGGGGGTAGTAAGTTGTGGAGTGGCCTAAGGTAATGTGGTATTTATGGCATAAGTTGATCATCTTTTTGGATATGAAAGTAGCAGCGTTGTCAGTGATGATTTTCTCAGGGCAGCCGAATCTAGAAAGGATATTGCTCTCAAGGAATTGGATAATGGTGGAGTCGTTGGCTTGCCTACATGGGATGGTTTCAATCCACTTAGTGAAATAATCGATGGTTGTTAAAATCCACTTGTGTTGGCCTGAGGAAGAGGGATGAATTTCTCCAATGAAGTCGAGACCCCATTGTTGAAAAGGTTTCTCGGTTGAAATGGGCTTAAGGGGCAAGGACAGTAATTTCCTTTTCCTTCAAAGATTTGGAATTTGTGGCATGAGAGAGCAAACTTTCTTACATCTGCAAATAGAGAGGGCCAATAATAACCAGCCCTTAAAATCTTGTCAGCCATGGAATTCCAATATAAGTGTCCTCCACAGTCCCCTGCATGGAATTCTTTCATGATGTTGTTAGTTTCATTTATAGTTAAACAATTAAGCAAAATACCTTCATGATTTTTCCAAAACAAAGCACCATCTATGACACAAAACTTTGATGATTTCATCCTTAAAAATATTTTCTTGGTTCTGGACAATCCTAGGGGAGCACACAGGTTTAACAATACAAAGCAAATATCAGCACACCATGGGGATTGCAAAAAGGCTTCACTGATCTGTGGAGTTGTCAGCTCCGGTTCATTATCCAGTTGATTAATGTCTAAGGCTTGGAAGTTTGTTTCAGACATTAGTTTGGCTAAACCTTTTCCTTTTATTAGCTTGGTGGGTTTTATTTCAATGTCGTATTCAAGAATGTTGGCAATCCACTTGCCTCTTTTGCCTTCTAGTCCCTCTTGAGTTAATATATCCTTTACAACAGTGTTAGGGACATAAGCAATCACGTGGGAGTATAAGATGTAAATTCTGAAATCTTTGATGGATTTGACCAGGGCATAGGCCTGCTTTTCCATAATCTGATATTTCAAGGGTGCATCTCTCAAAGCTCGGTTGAAGAAAGAAATTGGCTTTTTGTTGCCTTGATCATATTTTTGCAAAAGGACAGCAGCTATAGTGTGCTCAGATGCAAAGGAAAAAATTATAAAATCTTTGTCGAATTGAGGACTGGTGAGGACATGTGTTTGAGTTAGGGCAGTTTTTATACTCTCAAAAGCCTGCTTAGTTTCAAGAGACCATTTTACCTTGGCATCCTTCTTTAACATGTTGCTCAATAGCCTTATCAGCTCAGCTAGGTTTGGGACAAATCTCCTTAGGAAATTGATCTTTCCAAGGAATTCTTACAGTTCTTTTATGTTTCTTGGATAGGGGATTTGGAGGATAGCTTGAATTCTTTCCGGGTCAATTCTAATCCCATATTTTGATATGATATGCCCTAGAAGTTTGCCTTCCTCAAGGGCAAACAGGGACTTCTTAGGATTCAAGGAAATGCCATATCTCCTGCATGTCATGAAAATTTTCCTTAAGTGCTTAAGGTGCTCTTGGTCAGATTTGGAGAATGGGGTCAGGTCATCAAGGTAAACTATGAGGAAATCATGTATCTCCTTGGAAAATGCAATATCCATTGCCCTTTGAAAGGTAGCACCAGCGTTTTTCATCCCGAAAGGCATTTTAACGTACTTAAATGTTCCCCACGGTGTGGTAAAGGTTGTCTTGTCCTGGTCATCCGGGTGAACAAGTATCTGATTAAATCCTAAAAATCCATCTAGTAAAGAAATTCTAGAGGAACCCACTACTCTTTGCAAGATATGGTCCATTTTGGGCAAAGGGTAGTGGTCTTTTAGAGAGACCTGATTTAAATTTCTCAAGTCTACACACAGTCTTCTCTCTCCTATTTTTTTCCTAGTGGGAACTAAATTAGATACCCATTCAGAGAATCTGATGGGTGCAATGATACCAACTTCAAACATTCTCTTTATTTCTTTTTCGATAAGGGGAAGAAGCATGGGGTTGATTCTCCTAAGTTTCTATTTGAACGGTTTTGATTTGGTTTTAAGGGAATGGTATGTTGGATCACTGAGGTGTCATAGGACTTCAAGTCCTCATAACTCCAGGCAAATAAATCTTGGAATTCTTTGAAAAAATCCACGTATTTCGGTTTTTGATCAGGGGGTAGATTTTTGGACAACTTAATCATTTTAGGATGCTCTGTTGTTCCTATGTTGTGTTCTTCTATAGCAACATTCAGAGGCTCCATCTTTGGCTTTTTGGGCACATCATTGTCATCAAACATGTCTTCCAATGGAGTAAGGCCAGCAGGTAAAAAATTACTCTTTAGATCAATAAACTCATCCTCTGCTTTGGTTGTTTCCTCTAAACAGATTTGTTTAAGGTGTTCTATGTTTGCATTGTCAAAAACAGTTGGGTTAAGGATTTGTTTAATTGTTGCAGCTGTTACAGTCATGTGATTTTCTTCTACTAGCTATTGTGAGTCGGTCTTGGCATCCATGTCAATGTTTGTGTTGGAAAATTCGTCCTCAAGAGTTAAGAAATTGTTAATCTGGGCATCATTTTGAAATACCTGCCAATCCTTGACGTTGTTGGGGACCGAAGGTCTGTGTTTTATTTCAGCGATGAAATGGTGATTTGGTTCAAAGGGAAGCTTGCATGTGCTAGCAAAGGTTGCTAAACTGTGTGCATGAATATTGTGACCTCTTGCAATTTTGGCAAGATTGAATTCACTGAAGGAATTGAGTAATTCGGTGGCAGCAGCCCTGTAGGCTCTCATTCTACTATCATTGGCGACAAAGTTACCTTTCACTTGTTGTATAATCAAGTTAGAGTCACCTAGGATGGACACTTTAGTAGCTCCTAGGACTTTGAGCAGCTTAAGGCCTAAGAGAAGAGCTTCATACTCTGCCATGTTGTTTGTACATCTGAAATTGAGTCTATAGGCATGGCCTTGTGCGTGATTGTCATGTGTATTGTAAATCCATACTCCAGCCCCTACTCCTAACTTGTTAACAGAACCATCAAACTCCAAATACCATGTGACTTCTTGTTTGAGGTTTGTATTGAGAGTTTCAATTTTTTGAGGATCGGGCAGACTTATAATTTCTGTTTCGGGATGTTCTTCTTGCTGTTTGTTGGTTGCTTTGATTGTTGGGACAATTTCATGGGTATTGGCAACTGATTCCTCATTGATGTACGTTTCTTGCTCCAAGGATAACGGCTTATCATTAGTTGGAGGGTTGGTGTTATCATTAAATAAAATAAAAGAATCCATATCGGAATGGATTGAGTAAATTAGAAAATTTTGGGGCTTTTCCTCACTGCTTACCACATACTTCATTAACGTTTCTCTATATAGTCTCTTTGGTTTCCCAAAGACAGATATAGTGGCATAAGAGAGGTCGAGTTGAAGGGATCCTTGCAATTTTTCTCCCCATGATCTGGATAGGAGCATGCCATACTTTGTTGGAATGTCAGCAACTACTACGTCCATAAGATTGTCTTGTTGGGGAATTGGAGAGACACACAAAGGTCTTTAATCAAGCCTAAACATTTGACTGACTTGATTCAAGGAATAAAACTTTGTACGGTCTGTGAACAGGTTCACCTTTCATTACAGCTTTGGGCATAAGGTTATGTGAGGCACTGAATCAAACATGCATTATGCAATATTTTGTCATGTATGTGCAGACTGACATAAAAGGTGAACAGGTCATATGTTGATTTTCCATTAACTTCTGGACCAAATAGCAGCTCAGGGTATCGTCTAAACGTTTTAAATCATCCTTTACCTCTGGTAGTTGAAGTGACCTTTGTTGTTGCCTATATATACATCATGTTTGGCAAGTTCTAAGAGGGGAATGGATATCTTGAGTTTTCCAATCTCTGCTTCTAAACTAAATGGTTTTTCCAATGAGTTCTTGGCGTTGATAGTGGCGGATTTCTCTTTTTCAGGCATACTCTCTATGTTTTCTTTTGGAATGTCAATGTCATGATGTATGACAGTTTGTGGTATTTCTGTTTTGGGAAGATTTTTTGGAGTGCAGTTCAGATCTTCTTTTGGGGAGGAGGGAGGTAGAGGGCGATCAATAGGAGGTTGCATGTCTGTTATATCCTCCACAGTTACCTAATGCGGGCTTGGGACAGAGCTATCAGCTGGTTGATTTATGGTGACATTTCCTTTAATTTTGTTGAGTTGTTTGCTATCTTTTGTTCTGCTAGATGGGGGGACATCAATGGTCCTTTTTCTCAATTTGTATTGTTTGTGTACCTCGTACACAGTAGTATCATAGCCTTGTTTAAAATCGAAAGACTCTCCCAATTTGGTGTGAAATTGTTTTGCATCAGGGTATGGTCGGTCTTCTTCAGTAAGAAATATTTGATGTTCATTTTCTTAGTCTATCAGGTTCATATGAGTCCCATCTGTGGGCTCACTAGATGTAGATGCCTCCGCATAGTTTTCTTGGAAAGGAGGCCTAATATCATGGTCGAGACTGGCCCTTCCAACGTTTGTGTTTTGAGTTTTTCTGAAGTTTGGGTTCCTTATGGCATTGGGCTGTTGACCTTCCCATGATGTTTTCCTCTCAACATTGTCTACTCTGTCTCCCAGCCTATGGATGCCACTGATGATAGCATCTAGCTTCTGATTGAAGGCTGAGGGTTCTTCTTTGAAAGTGGTTCTTCTCTCAGTTCTGGCTCTGTTTCTTTTAGCAATTAGATTTTCCTCCACACTAACAGCAACATCTTGCATTTCTGCAAGGCTTTGAGGGGCTCTTTCCCTTAACTGATATGCCATCTTAGCATGAAAGCCATCAGGGAATTTGTACAAATCGAGATCAGGTGGAGGTCTTAAATTTTGTGGTATTGCATTGTAAACATTATTAAACCTTGCACAGTAATCCAAAACCATTTCCTGAGGTCCTCTTTTGATAGTATCATACTCAGATAGTATGTGTAGGGGATCTTTCTTTTTCTCCCGTCTGTTAATAAATGTCTGGTATAAGGCTTCAGGGTTTAATATGGAATTGGGTGTAAGTGCCCTAAACCAGGTTCTGACATCACCGGTCAAACTTTGGACAAAAAACTTCATTCTCACACTGTCATCATCGATCTCATAACTTTCAAAATAATCCTGCATTTTCTTTTTAATGTTGTAAGGCGGTGCAGGAGTTTGTGCCATCAAAATAGGTGATTTTTGTTTGGTAGTCCTGAGGCATAGCCCCGGGATTAGCAGGCAGCTGTAAGGGCGCATATCTATTAGCCATGTTAATGGGGATAAGTGGAAAAACTGGGGCAATTGGGATAACAGGAACAACTGGGGTAGAAGGAGTAGTAATGGTAGTAGGAGTATAGGATGGAGGTGTAGAAGAGCTGCTTGGAGAAGGGGGTGATGAACCAGGGGAACTTGGGGTTGACCGAAATAGAACTTTGACAAGGGTTGGAACAGCGCTTGGCTGAACTGTTTCAGGACTCGCAGCAGTTGGGTCTTCTTGTTGCTTTTGTTTTCTAATGATCTTAGGGATTAAATTCGGATTTTTAAAAGTAGCTGGGCGATAAGGATCAGGGTTTGATCGTGTATGACGCGTTTGCTTTTTAGGAGCCAGCTTCTAATCTATTTTTTGGGAAATTTTTCTAAAAACACAGGTCGACCGAGACTTTCAAAGGTCGGTTTCTTCCTTTGTGGAGCTGCAGACTGGTTTAGTGAGATTATCTGAGGAGGTCCCCAGCGGAGTCGCCATTACGTTATCACTCAGGTTGTCCCTAGGCTCCTGTAGGGATACGGCCGAGGTAACCACAAACCAATCTTTGGATTGCAGGTTCTAGCCCACCTGCAATCAGAGGGGGCTCTCTCTTAATGATTTAACTTTGTTGATGATGATTTTAGGCTAGTTGTCGGGTTCAAGGGTTTTGATTTTTTGTTTGGATGGAAGATGTATGCCAAGTAGAAAATTCCAAGCAGAGAGGCAAGGTAAGGTGTGATAAGTTCCAAACCATTGGGCATGGAGTCATGGATTAAGGCTTGCTGTTGCATTTTCTTGGTCATAAGAGGATTTTGGAGTGGGATAGCTACACATGAGACAACTATCAATTTGCTAAAAGGATGGAATGATGGTCAGGGATGAAAGGCGATTAAGAATCTTTCATCAAAACTGACAGGGAGGAGAAGTGAAAGAATGGTTATCTAGGAGCAGTTAAGAATTCCTAAATTATCATTCATAAGTGAAAGAAACAGCGTAAACAAGATCATTTAAGTATGCATGTTCATAACTATTCCTAATGAAAACATGAAAAATTGCAAAAATTGAGCCTAAGGTGCAGTTAAGCAAATCCTAAGCTATTCTTCTTTTCTGCAATTTAGATGGCGGAATGATGATAAAACAAACATGAAAAACTAACAGAGTTAAGAAACACTTATTGAACCATGTAGAAGCACAGGAATTCCACAATCACTCCTCGGCCAATTAAACAGAGCAGACAATTTCAGAATCCATGCTTTCAGCAGTCTTTGATTATAGAAAGTATGACAGTTACAGTGCGAGTCTCTGCTTGGGGAAAATATCGAAATACCAAAGATCAAGCAACTAATTGACCAACCAACTCCTACTCCATTTTTCAGGGTGGCATATATAAGCAAAATATCTGAAGTCATTTATTACAATTGACCTAAACAGGTCTGCAGGAAAAATCTTTTTCTAAAAACCTAATTGTTGCTGGAATTAAATGCAACCTTCGGGCTGCGCTAGAGGCAGCTGAAACAAGTTAAGTTGATGAGGTGTCCTGTGTGACTTGGTACAGTGGTTCTGTCATAACTGTGCATTGAGTTCTAGTCCACTGATCTTCTGTGAGTTTAATGTGCAGTCATTTGTGCTGGTGAGCCTTCAATGCGTCTTCAATTGCTTCTTAACTTTCAGAGCTTTCGTTTTAATGTTGGATTTGCCTCGAGCCCTGAGAAAATATCCTCCGATACACTTTGCCGCTACATTGATGGTCTTCGCCACTTCCTGATACTCTTTGACGTGCTTTTTGTCTGCATATTTGATCTGATACTCTTTAATCTTTGTTCCTGGTCTCTCTCTGTCTTCAAATTCGTTTAATTTGGCAAAATCGGGCAATTTCGGGCTTTTTCGGTGCAAAAAGGGCCAAGGAATCAAAATATTCCCTAAAGATTCCCCAATATGGCCCATTTCCTGTAGCGATGCACAATTAGTGCTTCGTGCTAATCGCGCATCAAAAACTGCCTCTGTTTCTCATTCTGGAGCTCCGAAGCTCGACTTTCGCGCTTGCACAAATTTTCGTTTTTTGGCTGCTGATGTCAACTGTACGGCGGATGACGTCAGCATGCTGACGTCAACAGTGGGGTCCTCTGGTACGGATATGACGTCATCATGCTGACGTCAATAGTGGGGTCCTCTGGTACGGATATGATGTCATCATGCTGATGTCATCAAGGTGACGTGGTAGTACGGCGGGGTGACGCGACAGAGACACATGGCACGGTGACGTGGGCCGGGCGCAGGCAGTGTGAGGTGATGTGGAGGCGGCGTGGTAGGGTGAGGTGGCGCTCCTGTTACGTGAGGGGAGGGCGGTTTTGGCCTGTGCATTAGACCATCTTTGGTACAGAGGTGGTTTCTGTTAGGGGCGGCCCGATGCAATGGGAGGCTGCCACCTGTCCCGGTGTACGACGGTAAAACCGTCGGACATCGGGTGGTAACCTACCACCACAATATGGTGCCCGATGTGAACAAGGGCCGTCGGATCTGGGGGGCGATCCGTCAATGGACGGGAAAGGGAGATGCATGGAGTTTAATAAAAGAGTGCACGCGTTAAAAGTTAAATTTTTTTCATGGCGCGGTGGGTTTGAACTTTAGGAAATGGGTTAAATGTGTTTGGCGCGTTGGAAATTTATTAAACAAACATTAATAATTTCCAAAGAAAATGTGCCGGGGGGGCGGGGGGGTTGCATTTGGAAAGGGTTTTCTTTGTGTTTTGGAAGGGGTCCAAACACCTGGGAATGGAAATGTATGCAGAAGGAGGGTTCTTACTAAAGTCCAGGTGACTTAGTAATTCCCAAAGAAGTACTCATGGTTATATTTCAACCAGGAGGAGGGGATATTTACATAAGGGGATTATTTACATAGTTTTAGTAGGGGGATGGGGAAAATATAGGGAGTTAAATAATAATGTCAGTAGTAATATGGAGATGACAAGAAAGCGCTAAGTTTCAGAGATCTTAGGCTTCAAAGGGGAGATAGAACCTTATAGAGAAAGTATGGACCCTCCTTGAGTGAAGCAGATCTTCACCAAGGTTAATGACATGGAAAATGATGAAACTAAGAGATATCAAGCAGATCTTGACCTCTTTTTGGGGAAATTAGTCAATGATTTAGGGAAGAGGAAGAAAGGGGAGTTAGTTATGTCTGATTTGAGCTCCTCCATATGAAATTGCCTGATGATTGTGACCTGAGTAGAGATGATACTTTAAAAACATGGAAATGAACATAAATCAAGATTCTGCAACCTCAAAACTACTTACCCAGCCTACTTACCTATCATTTTTTCTTCTTTTGGTTTGGGTGCATTTAGAATTGCAGACCCAACATTTCATTTTTTTCTTTTTATGCCTTCTTATCTACAAATTACCCTTATTTCTTCCAAGGGCCCAGATTAAGCAGTTGGGCTCCTTTGTTTCTCTATCTATCTAAGAATCTGCCAAGATTAAGCTGTTTGGACAGATTTTCATCCTCTATATTCTAAAACAGGAAATTGAAACCT